>CM076576.1:762663141-762777310 GCA_034641835.2 Pinus albicaulis
ACGAGAGCTATGAAGATAAATACATAAAGTGTACCACACTACGGTAGGGAAGGGACCAAGATGTGTCAGATTTAAAAGATGGTTTTCATGCCCTTCGCACGAAGCTAGGTTTCAAGGATTCTGAGCGGCATTTAGTACTCAAGTACTGTTACTGTTTACATAAGTACATCCAAGATGAAATGGATTTCTTGGACATCTCCTTGCTTGTTGTCGCCTATCGGTATGCTATCAAGATCGAGCATAAATTTAAACAAAAGAAATGAGACTTGGGATATGCCAATATGAAGCAAAGGAAAGGCAGCCCCAAACCACAGAACAAATGGAAGAGCCAAGGCAAGGTGACCCAAGACAACCCATCGAAGCCACAAGAAAAGAGAAACACCACAAAGAAAAATAAGAACATGGGAAAGTGGTGTGAGTTCCACAAGAGCCCCACTAACAACATGAGTGAGTGTTGAGCCAAGAAGTCACTAGTGGAGGCTTATAAATTATATTCATGTTTCGGCTCTGAGTCAAAACTCGAAAAGGGAAATGAAAAAGGGAAGAATATTATTGATGTGGAGCCCAGTGCCACTACCAAGATCCAGAAGAATGAGATTGAAGATCCAGAGGAGGGGGTGCGCCTCTCCCACTCATAGATGTGCATGAAGGGTTCTCTAGTGTAGCTCATTATCAACAACGAGAGCCAAAATAACATCATGTCAATAAAGGTCGTGAAGCGGTTGGGCCTAAAAATCATACCGCACCTACAACAATACATCATTAGGTGACTTCACCAAGGACGAGATCGTTACATCAGCTAACAATGTTGCCTCACCTACAACATCAAGCCCTTCACATATGGGGTATTGTGTGATTTTGTTCCTCTGGAATTTTATAATTTATTATCAGGGAAACCATACTTGTGGAAGTGACATGATGTTTATGAGTCTAGGCCTCACATTGTTATTATTATTTTGGGAAATAAGTTGTACATGATACCGGAGGCAACACCGTTTGCCGCCATCTCTTTGATCACTGCGAAGAAATGAAATAAGGTCATTTCCTAGACCAGGAAATTTGTTTTCATTATGATTCACCCTTGAGGCAAGAAGAAGAATATTTTGGCCACAACCTCTAGGCAGGGCTCTTCCCCATGTCATCAATAGAAAGATAAAGTCCGGGAGGAGTATAGGGACATATCTACCTCACCTGCAGGGGTACCTCTACACTGTTAGGTCAAGGACTCCATCGATCTGACCCCAGGCGCACCGCTACACAATTCACCAATCTATCGATGCTTTGTTTCAGAGAATGATGAAATCCAGAGGAATATTCAGGAGCTTCTACAGAAAGGGCACATCATGCCAAGTTCATCACTCTTTGGGAGTCTAGTCATGTTGGTACAAAAGAAGGGCGAGACGTAGAGACTTTGTATTGACTATCAGGCACTAAAAAAGATCATTGTCCAGAATATCTGATCCCATGAATTGATGACCTTGTGGACCAGCTCAAGGGGACCAAATAATTCAGAAAGATTTACTTGAAGTATGGCTATCACCAGGTACACATCGAACCCTCCGGTGTATGGAAGATTGCCTTCAAATCCAAGGAGGGTCTTTTCGAATGGCTATTCATGCCTTTCAGGTTGAAGAATGTCACCACAAACTCCATGAGGTTGATGGAATACATCTTGCGACCCTTCACCAAAAAATTCATGGTGGTGTATTTGAATTACATCTTGATCTTCGGGCAGAGTTGGTAAGAGAACCTCCACCACATTTGACAGGTCCTCCAAACACTGCGGCAACACAAGTTGTGTGCCAATTTGGAGAAATGTACTTTTGGTATGACCTAGGTAAATATTTGGGGTACATCATTAATGAGTGGGGTGGGCATGTGGACCCATTCAAGATACAAGTCATTCAGGATTGACCAACCCCAACTACTATAACATAGCTCCACAACTTTCTAGATATTTCCAACTTCTACCGTAGGTTCATGTTGGGGTTCTCTCATATCACTTGGAATTTCAGTCTAGCTTCCAAGGAAGGAGTGAAAGAAAATTTATTTTTGTTTGATTCCAAAAATACAGTGTTTGTCGAGTTGAAGCATCACCTATGCTCTGCACCAGTGCTCACATTACCATATCTGCAGCAACCATTTGAGATTGAGAAGATGTCTTCGACTATGATATTGGTGTAGTTCTTCCTCAACAGGGGCATCCAGTGGCATACCGCAGTGAGACACTTTGAGACGTTGTCTGAAAGTATCCCACCTATGAAAAATAAATTTATTCCATTGTGCAGGCTTGTTGACAATGGAATCATTACAGTATGGGGAAGGAAACAATTATCCACACAGACCACTGACCCTTGCAGTTTATATAGACACAAGGGAAGTTTCAGAATGATCAATACTAGAAATTGTCCACATAATTGTAACAGTTCCATTTGAACATTAAGTACAAGAAGGGTTACACCAACAATGTTGCAGAGTGCCTCAATCGACTGTTGATCATGGCACTAATCACCGTGCTTGACTCTTGTTGACACAAGACTTCTAAATGAATGCACATTTACAAGAGTGATCCTGAATTCATCAACACATACCTAAGGCTCTTGGAAGGCAATCAAGTTCCAAATTTTGACCTCCAAGATGCACTATTATGCCACCTGGGAGACCTATGTGTTCCTTCAAGAAAGCATTCCAAGATGATTTGCGACGTGCACTATAGTCGGGTCAGTGGACATTTTGTGGTAGAGAAAACAATGTTAGTGCTCTAGAAGTATTTTTATTGGTCGAACCTTCGACATGATGTCGGGATGTACATAAGATCCTACATTTCCTGCGCCATTTCCAAACTGACCATCAAGAAGCAAGGCCTCTATACTCCTCTTCCTACTCCTAGTCAACCTTGGGAATCTATATCCATGTATTACATGTTAGTCCTTCATTCTACTAAGCATAGCAACAATTGTGTTTTCATGTTCGTCGATAGATTCTCTAAGATGGCCATTATTGCGGCCTACAAGAAGAGTATCACAACATAAGACACTATGAATATCTTCTTTGGATGAGTGTGGGTACACTTTGGGATCCCACAGTCCATTATCTCAGACTAGGACAACAAGCTCCTAAGTACATTTTGGTCAATTCTTTGGTCGATCCTGGATACCAAGCTCACTAAGTCCAGGACTTTCCACCCCCAAACTGATGGCCAAACAGAGGTCGTTAAAAGGATTATCGTACACATTTTGCGCAATTACAAATTGAAGCACCCACACACATGCGATGAAAGCTTCCCTTATGTCCAACAGAACTACAACATAACTCTCCATACCTCAACTGGCCATAACACCTTTTAGGTGGGGTTAGGATTCCAAACACTATGTCCCATTGATGTGGCCATACCATTTGTAGCTACTCAGGTAGATCACCTCATGTCCAGTCCAAAGCTTACAGGGTTAACATCTTCATTGAGAAGATTCAACACATATTCCAATAGGTCCATGCCATATTGGAAAAATCCAATTCTAAGTACAATCAACGACATGATCAACATCAGGTGCCACATAAGTTCCAGATGGGTGACAAAGTTTGGCTACATTTGCAGAAGGAGTGCCTCGTTGGGCCACACCACAAGCTTCAACCGCTCTTATATGGGTTTTACACCATCACTAAGGCTATAGGGGAAAAATCCTTCGATCTTAACATTCTACCATTCCTTGTCTTGCACCCAATATTCAATGTGGACCACCTTCGGCCATACTTTCCACCATTACTAGACACATTTGACATAACATAATTCACACCAATAGAGCTAAACCTAGACTGCATGGAACAAACCACAAATTATCGGATCATGGACAAGCATATCAAGAACACTCGCTATCAGAATATCCAACTGTATCGGGTTGTCAAATCTAGCCAACTCCTGCACCAAGGAAAGTGGTTCACCAGTGACCAAGTTTTGCAAAAGTTTCCCCATCTCATGGAGGCACTCAACGCAATGGGGACCATTCCTTCCTAAGGGGGAGGATTGATCTAAGTGGATATGGGTGACCAGATGCCTATTCCACTTCGACCCCCACCATTGTTTCTTTCAATTTTCTAGTTTCCTTAATTGTAACATAGTTTACTATTTTTGTAATTTTTTCAGGTCCCGAACTTTCGGAGCTGTTTTGAGGCCCTAAACATTTTTTTTTTGGAAAATGGGAAATCATTAGTTTTTTATTAATGTTTGTAGTAGAAATGTGTATTCCTCGGATAGATATTTCTAACGAGGTAGTGTGCACATCAAACAAATATTGTATGCCAAAGTTACGACCCCGGGAAGTTGATGTACCAATATACCCCAACTGGGCCCACAATATCAGTGATTCATCTCCTAGGGTTAGGATTTTGGATGTTTAGGGTTTTCCATTTTTTCTCAATAATAAATAGGCCTTTGAGCCTGATTGCAACATAGTTCAAATGCATGTAGCCACCATATCTCTTCTCATATATAAGCTACCATTGCTCGAGCTAGTCTATTTCCATTATGTATGTAAGGATTACTTCAGTTCCTTGATATTAATTAAATTAAGTTTTATTTCTACTGCATCTCTATGTTTATGTTTATATTTTTATTTTATTTCATTCCTACATAAGTCTGGATCAAAATTTTACCATCCTTAATATCCCAATCTCCCTTTTTAACGCCATTCATAATGTAATTTACAAAATCATTTCTTTGAGAGTTAAGCCAATCATTTCATGCTATATTTCAAGTGAACAATTTTCTTTCCTAAAAGGGAGACAGATCCATGAAGCTATATTTGTTGCGTAGGAGGGTTTTTAAAGTCTAAAAATTTTGAATTTGAAAGGGGCCATTTTCAAAATTGACCTGTCAAAATCCTTTGACAGAGTCAAATAGAACTATCTACAAATCCTGATGACCGATGTGGGGTGCAATCTAGATTTTGTGCCCTAGGTGATGAATTGTATTTAGAGTGTTTATTTTTTTTTTCTAATCAATAGATTAACCTTCTTCTTTCATGAATAAAGAGGTATGTGCCAGGGTTGTGCCTTCTCCCTATTTATTTTCATGTTGGTAGCAGAAGGAATCAGTTGAATAGTACTACAAGAGGAAAAGTGTTGATGTCATCTCCATGGAACCCTTATTAAGTAATCCTTTCTACCACACACCTTCTTTTAGTTGATGAAATTTTCATTTTTTTCTATGTCCCTCTAAGAAATCTGAGGGAGTTTTCATACATCCTTTCTTTATATGGGAAGGCCACTAACATGTCAATTAACACTAGGAAATCCACCATTTCAATGCAAAATATGGATGAAGGGGAGACGCACAGTCTCTCTCAAATTCTCTCCTTCACAATCAGTCCATTGGAGGAGGGGCTTAAGTATCTCAGGTTCAATCTCAGGCCTAACTTTTATAGTAAGTAGGACAGGTTCTAGCTCATCGCCAATAATGAGAAAAGACTGTAAAGATGGCCCTTTCAATGGATTTCCCAAGAAAGTGGATTAGTTCTGATTAAATCAATATTAGAAGGTATCCCTATTTACTAGATGTCTATGGCATGGATCCCCAAATTTGTTTTGGGAAAAAACATAAGACTTAGTTTTAATTTATTTTGGTCTAGAAAACAAGATCATGGTGTTCTTTCGTGGGTCAAATGGGAAAATGTTTCTATGCCAAAGCTCTTAGATGGCTAGGGCATAAATAAATATTTTTCAATTCTCCAAAGACCTCGTGGCCATGTGTGGGTGGGGACTTATCTCTACCCAGAGCCTTTTGACATGTATTTTCATTCATAAATATATCACTCCTAGCCCCTTCGAATAGTGGATCAGACGGGAATACATGTCGCGTACTAATATTTCTATGATCCAGAGAGTTGTCCTCAATTCCTTTGATTTCATTAGCAATAAGATGGCATGGAAAGTGGGCTAAGGATATGGGGTGTGCATAGGTCTTCCTTGGCTTGGCAGTATTCATATTCATATCCTCCCTCTCCCTCTAATTTAACATCTAATGGATGGAGGAATTTTCAAACTCTTACATATTCCTAATCCAACCACCACATCGATTTGGAGCTAAGGATGACTCTCAATAAAGGATTTGAAAATGGCCGAGGTATTTCACGAGGCATGGAATGATTCCATTAATTCCCTATTAGCTAGTCACATTAGGGTGATTGATAGAGCAAACAAAATTTCCTGGAGTATCTCTCCCTTAAACTTTTATACCCCCAAGCTCAGATATATCTCTCTCATAGCTATAAGAGATGACATTGTAACAAATGGTGGCGGAAGACAGTTTGGAAGGCCAATTTTCCTATGAAATCCAAAATTTTTATTTGGTGCTTGATGGAAAATAAATCCCCTACGTGGGACAACATTTAGAAGATATTTATAGTTGAGTCTTATTGGTGCTCCCTGTGTAAGAATGATAAAGAAACAACCAAACACATCATCATGACTTCCCTTTTATTTTAGTAAGTTTGAAAATTATTCAAATAGGTAGCAGGTGTGTGGGTTGGGGAGATCTTGGAGGGGGCCTAGAGGAATTGGCTCTCCAATCTATCTTGTCATGTTTTGAAGTTTTTTCCTTTGATATTAAGCTTAAGGTGTCTAGTTGGCCTAGAATAGATCCATATTCCTAGACACACCTTTTATCCCGGAACATATTGCAGTGGATGCAACCGTTATTTTGGAACATTTCCCTTAAGAAAAAGGGGTCGCTCCCCCCCCTAGAATAATATTATAGGACTATTGTAATCATTCCTTTCCTTGGGCATTCTTTGATGGCGCGTCTTGAAATATAGGGAAGAACTGTGGAGGGGGATTCATCCTGTACCTCTCAGACTCATGCTCCTTCATAGTTAAAATGGGATTGTATTGTGGAACTAATATCATGGCCAAACTCTTGAGTCACAAAAACTTGCTTCTATTCGCTTGGCGAAGGGTTTCACACAAATCAAAGTATTCAGGGACTCCATGTTGATTATTAACTTGTTAAAAAACATTCAAGACTATAAAAAAGTCACTCTCTATCCTATCCTGGAAGAAACAATGCCACTGAAAATTTTATGTAATCTTTTCACTTGTTCTCACATCTATAGGGAGAAGATATAGGATGCAGACCACCTTTCCAAAGAAAGATTATTAATGGTAGCAGGGACTTGGGAAATTTTGAAATAACAAGATGATACTACCATTTAAGCCTTCTTTCGCAACCCCTATTGAGACCTACTTGCAGGGGTTGAAAGACCCACCACCCAAAAACAATCTTAAAATCTGTTTTGATTAATTCTTTATGATTTACATAGTTCTTAGTCAAACTATCTAGACTTAAAATTTTAGACTTCCCCATAACAATATTTTATTATTAGTTTTGATAATAATAAAAAAAATAACTAAATAACAAATAAGGCATCTTTGAAATGAATAAAAACATTTAAATTAATAGAAAACTCTTCCTTCTTCTTTCCATTTTTTTTTTATATTAAATTATTTTCAAACCTCTATTGTGCTTCCTTTTTTTCAATTAAGTTGTTTCCAAACCTCTCGATTTTATTATTAATTTTATTATTAATTATTTTTCTTATTTTAAATTTTCCATATTTTAGAAATTAAAAAAAAAACATTACATTTAAAATTTAAATATTAATAAAAAAACCTATTGACATGGGTTGAAGGACCTAACACACAAACAATCTTAAAATTTGGTTTGATTAGTTTCTTTATGACATACATAGTTTTTAGTGAGTCTAGTGAATCTATCTGTCGAGGTAAATTTTTAGATTTTCCCAAAACAATGTTTTTTTTGTTATTAGCTTTGATAATAATGAAAAAATAACTACATAACAAACAAATAAGGCATCTTTGAACAAAAGAACATTCAAATCAATTTAGGTTCTTTTTCTTTTTTTTTTAATTAAATTATTTTCAAACCTCTTGCTTCTAGGTTTTCTTTTTATTAAATTGTTTTCAAACCTCTTGCTTCTATTATTCTCTTTATTTATTTATTTATTTTATTTTTATTTTTATTTTTTCCATATTTTACGAATTAAAAAAAATCATTACATTTAAAAATTATAAATAAAAGCCTATCGGCAGGGGTTATAAAAACTTATTGGCAAGGTTGAAGGACCGAACATAGAGACAATCTTAAATTTGTTTTGATTAGTTTCTTTATGAGATACATAGTTCTTAGTATTTATCTCTATAGGCAAATTTTTGGATTCCCCTCAAACAATATTTTTCGATTTATTAATTTTGATTATAATGAAAAAATAATTAGATAACAAACAAGTAATTTTTGAACTAAAAAAGCATTTAAATCAACAGAAAACTTTTCCTTCTTCCTTTTTTTCATTAAATTATTTTCAAACCTTTTGTTTTTATTATTATTTATTTATTTATTTTTATTTTGAATCTTCTATATTTTACAAATAAAAAAATCATTATATTTAAATTTTATAAATATTAATTAAAAAGAATATCGATAAGTATTTTGAGTATTTTGAGTTTTTACAATACATTATATTAGATATCATTTTTGGGATTCAATTGTTTTAAGTTATTTATTTATGACTATTTCTATGATAAGTAGTAGTAACTCACTAGTGAATAGTCTACTTAGTCCACCTAGCACTCATTGCATCCTATGATATTCACATAGGTGAAGAAGTGGGATTGAAACTAGTGAAATGAATCACATAGCCTCAATCATCACTTAAAAAATAATGAGAAACTAGTGAGTTACAACTACCTCTCATGAAAATGATCATAGATGAATAACTTACTTAAAGAAGTTGAATCCCAAATCTGATATCTAATATAATGCACTGCGGAAACCCCTCATACCTAAATACAAGAGTAAAGGGAGTTGTACTTGAATGGTTCATGAGGCACAATACCTGCTAAGGTTTTGCAAATGGGGTAGCAAGCTGCGGGTTTGATTGTGGGGAAACTCCACAGTTAAGTGCACTTGAAGCTAGAACTGTTCTGGGATGGGTGACTTCCAGGGAAGTCCTACTTGGTGCAACCCCACCCCCAATTGGATGATTGAGTTTCAATCCCACTTCTTCCCCCTTGTGAGCATCACCAGTTGCAATGAGTGCTAATGAGTGCTAAATAGACTATTCAAAAATCATGAGAAACTAGTTAGTTAAAACTATTTCTCATAAAATGATCATAAATAAATGACTTAATTAATACAATTGAATCCCAAAAATAATATCTACTGTAATTATTTTTCAAATATAAACAATCATAAATTAACTTATTTATAATACAATAACTATATTATATATATAAAAAGACATCTTTGAACTAAGTAACAAAATTTAAATGAACAAAAACCTTTTCCTTGCATTTTTCTTTCTCTTTATTTTTTCATAATTTCCTTTGTTTTAATTTTGTTAAATTTTATAAATTTTCAGATTAATCTGTTGAATTTTGGAGATTATGATTGTTAATATATTGTTTAATTTGAATATAAGTATATAAAACTTCAAGAAATAATTGTATATAGAATATAGGAAACGCTAGAATTTTAGAGTGGACATTTTAAAAGCTTTGTTTGTGCATGATGATGGCTAAAACATCATCTCAGAATGTGTCAAGTTATTTCCATAACTAACTGATAAGCACTATGCATAGAGTGTAAGAAACCTTTAGAAAGAAGTGTAGGAAATATAGATAGTTTTGAGTGGACATTCTGAAGGTTTTGTTTGTTCCTTATGATGGGTGAAAGCATAGACAGGAAATATCCAAATTTTTAATTTTTTAAAATTATTTCAGAAAACAATTAATGAACAATATGATTTTACCACTCAAAACCTACATATTTATATTTAGTCTAAACATATTACCTCTACTATATTGACAGTCCAGTTAATTAAGGTTTGCAATGCCCGACTGCCAATGTAAACATCAGCAGAAATATTCAAATCCTGGAAACGTATCTCAATCTACGGTATGGTAATTCCCACTCTGAGTACCATAAGCACAAGATGATGGCATTACACATAAATATGGGTACAACCGAACTGAAGAAAATTCAAAAAAGAAAAAGAAAAAAGCAGAGAGTGTAAAATGTTGAGAACCTGTCGAGTCTATGACGAAGTTTGAGCAGAAAGCGTTCATTATCTTGCTCCGAAACTCCCAGGAGTCTCTCAATTAGTTGCTTCCCACCTCCCAGGACTCGATATTTGCCCACAAACAAATCTGATTTGCCAGAGCTTCCCATTTCCTCCTGCAATTCTCTGAATAATTGTGAGCTAAAAAGGATAAATTGAGCATCTAGCTGCTCAATTTAACAGCAGGCAAATATTCGTAAGTCAAATCAACTTTAATTTAACAATTTTTGTTTTTTTTAATAACATGGAATGGATTCCGGATGCGGATGATGTTTAAGATGGATGGGATGTTCGTTCCTGTGAGGTTCCCGATGTCGGGCGCGTGGTGTGGCCATATGGCCACCCACAGGCGCATTAATCCTCCATTTAATGCAGCCATCCCACATAGCACTTGTGACATTAACTCATTCCACCGCCAGAATTTTCCGCTACTCTGGTTCATAATGGCTCCACTACACCGAAATTTTGTTCATGCCCTTCCTAACTGTTGGTCTCTCGCTCTGCAGAGGTGCCTCTGTCCTCCTGCTTGTGCTGAGCCAAGTGCTTGAACGCACACAAGAAGACAATGCTTGTTGCTTAGCTGCATTGAAACTTCGCCGGAATTTCACTATACACAGAGCGCACTCTGTTGCAAGAATTCTCAGCTCCCTGCAACGCAAGCCTCGCCATTCATGTATGAGCATTGTCATTCCAGTCCTGAGCATAGCCACTATCGCCCGAGCTCCATTGTCAGAATGCCTCGCCTTAGACAGAGGATGAGAAGCCGACTCAGCAGCAGCCGGGGCAAAGAAATTCGCTCTCGGTCCACCTCCCGAAACGATTCTTCTACGAGGACTTATCAAACTAGCCATTACCCTGAAACTCGGAGCAAACGGGGAAGAGCCAGCCTTGCTGGGCAGGCGCATCCTATCCATGGCTCCGAGTCTCATAATGTTGCATCTCCTTTGCAACCAGTCACTCAGCAATTTTGCTACCCCTGTCTCCACTCCACCTACCCAAATTTCTCTCCGCCAAACCTCCCATAGAGCCGAGTTCCAATTTGTTTGCACCATGGACCAACCCATAATCACTACTTTCATCACTGTCACCCTTCAAGAAGAAGCGGATGGTAAAGAGGACAAAGATGATTCCAAGGAAAAGAGCATGCCGCTGGGGATGGAAAGTGATGGTAAGGAAAAGGAATCGATGAATGAGGTAGCTGGCAAAGCCACCTGTGCAACAACTGAAGATGAAGATGGTAGCAGTGATGAATACAGATGCCACATTGAGGAGGAACCTCCCTCTCCTTCAAATGACAAGTAAACACGGTAACCTCTACTGAAACACGGATCTGAAGCCCAGGTTTCATGGGTAGTTTTTTGTGTTTTTGTTAATCTCTTCTTTGCTGAGAGTGAAAAATGTTGTTTTCATGGGTCCATTTTCTGAACTTAATGTTGGTTTCCCCTGTGAGGGCGGCAAGACAATTATCTAAGGGACTGGTTTCCCCTCCTGGGGCAGTGCAGAATTATGTATTCTTTGACAATCATACCCAGCTCTCAGGCTCACTTAGCTGAGGCTATGGTCGCCATGTATTTTTATGTTATATAAATAGAAATAGACTTATTTAGAGAAAAAAAATAACATGGAATGAAATATTCAATAACAATGTGCTAATTATAATTGAAAAAGTATAATGTAATTTAAATATAATATAATTTTATTAAAGAATATGAGATAAATAATTTAAAATATTTAGGATGAGGTTTCTTAAATAATTTGTAGTTTGAATATGTAGAAGTATTAGATATTATTTTTTTGGGATTTAACTGGGTTAAGTAAATCACTTATCAATGACTATTTTTATTAGAATTTAAAATAAATATTGTAGTTTAAAAGAACATTATAAAAAATTTAAAAGTCAAATTTTACATGATGTTTTTTCTTTTCAAATTTTAGTTGTTATAAGAAATTCAAATTCTGTTTTTATTTTTAAATTATTTGAGTAATATAGAATGAAATAGTTTAATATGTATTTTTGAAATATAATGAATGTTGGTATTTTTCTTTAGATTAAATATAGCTAAATAAAAATAAAAATATATATATTAAATAAGAAGACAATTTAATAGAATGTGGGAGATACCATTTTGTATAAATATTTGTAATTTATTATTATTATTATATTTTAAAAAATAAAAATAATTTTTAGATTTCTAGAGTTCAAATTTAATTTAATTTTTTTTTATATAATTTAAATATTTTTAAATTAATATATATATTTTTAGTCTTAAAGAAATCCAATTTCTTAGTTTTCACAAATTTCACATTACTTCTATCACCAATGAATTGACCCCTAAGAAAAATTAATAATTTTTTTATGTATGACTAAAAAATATTTTGAATGCTAAGATAAGATTTATATTAAAATATTAAGTGTATTACTAGCTAAAAAAATAATACCTTTTGATATTTAATTTAGAAGTATAAAAGATATATTTTTTCTTAAAAAAATAATTATTACATTTTATTAGAAAATAAATTTAAATTTAAAATAAAATTTATAACCCAACAAATTTATAATTAAAAAAAATATATTTAACAATTATACTATTAAAAAACAAATTTATAAAATATGTATTATATAATTAAATTGTCATTATTATAACTTTTTTATTTTTCTAAAATTTTATTGTAAAAATTAAGATGATCTAAATGTTACAAAAATATGTGTTTGTAAATGTGTAAAAACTAAATATTACAATTTTAAGAAAAATTACAAAAGTATGTTTAAAAGTTTGTATGTTAATAGGTTTAAAAGCCAAAATGTGTCTTGTCACTAAGATATTTTGTAAAAGATATTTGAAAAACACTTTTCATTCTAAGATTTGAAATCCAAAATTCAATTCACAGATTTTGTAATAAGGTTTCAAAAACACTTTCTAAGAAATTATAAACCTCACTGTTTTGAGAAAATGTAGCAAACAAAAAATAAGTTAAACAATAATACTAATGAAAATTAAATTTATGAAATATATATTGTATATTAATTTTCCAGTACTATAATTTTTATCTTCTTGAAATTTTAATTAAAAAAACTAAAATAATACCACTATTGAAGGTATTGTGGTTTTAGTATTATTATGATAATAAACTAATCAAATATCATCCACACAAACTAATCCATTTATGTGGAAGACAATGCACAAACACACATTTTCAAATATGTAAAAAATTACCTTACAAAGCTAATCAACAATCATGCACAAAAACTAATCTATTTATGTGAAGGAGATTGCACAAACATGCATTTTCAAATATGTAAGACTTTCCATACAAAATAAAAATTAAGATAATATCAATTTCAAGTTTATATTGTTTTAATGTTATTATGGTATATATGGTATATATGGAATATGTCTAAAAGGTAATACCAATTTGAAGTTTGTGATGTTTTAGTATTAACACGATAAAAAACTAATATCTAAAAAATTAGATATTTTGCACCTCTAAAAAATTGAAAAACATGTTTAAATTTTTTGTATATTGTTAAACTACAATAAGAAATAAAAAATTAAGATTATACTAGAAACTTTTATATACTCTTAGACTTTACAGCAAAAAAATAAAAAATAAATGTAATACCAATATTGAAATTTGTGTTCATTTCAATATTATTATGGGAAAAATCTAATTAATGTTCATGAACAAAAACTAAAAACATGGTTAAAAATAATTTTTTTCAGAAAATGTAACAAACCAACTCTCAATTGGTTGAAATATAGATGAAAAAATTGACTTAAATCTCATCTACATTATGGCTTCCCTTAAAAATTTCATAAAATAATGTGCTAAAAACTATAATTTACCTAAAAACTTATTAAGAGATTATAAAAAATACAGATAGCTAAACAACTCTAACCTTACTATTTCTCTCATACACAAATCATAACACCAATCAAATATTAAGCTTGTATTCTTTCTAAATACATAATTTGATTAAATTATTCCATGCTTACAGTGAATTTTAAAATAAAATCCATTTGTAGCACGTATGTTTGTTCGTCCTCAACCAGGTTTTATTAAATTGAACTACGATGGTGCTTCTAAGGGTAATCCAGGGCAATCTAGGGTGGGTGGTTTATTCATGGATTTCTTTGGCACGACTCTGCGGGTCTATGCCACTGAGCTCGAGTATGCTACAAACAATGAAGTTGAATTGCTTGCTGTTAAGGTTGGCCTAGCAATTGCTCACCGGGAACACTACAATCAGCTTGAGATTGAGGGGGATTCTGCTATGGTCACGGGCATCCTCACTAAACTCATACATGGCTCAAATTTGGATTCTATTGCTAAAAGCTGGTGAACTGGAAGAATTATCCAAGATATACAACAGCAAATTCAACATATAGACTACCTCATACCTCAACATTTTCAGCGAGATGGAAATCAGGTTGTTGATTTTCTTGCCAATTGGGTGAGTCGTCATGCTCATGGCTCTGTGGATGAGTTATGGCGTCGCGAGTCCTTGCAGGTTATGCCGTCTCTACATACTATCTTGACAAAGGATCTGCGTGATGCTTCTCTGGACTCTGGTTCTTCGTGCTTGGTTGGTGCTGTCCATCGAACTCTGGGCGGCTCATTGAACACACGCTCTTACATGAGTGTCTTCACTGATCGAGGTAACATGGCTCTGGATTGCCATAGTGGTAGTGGGTCTACCGCACCAGTACTACAACCACGTGGTGGGCACATGCAGCGGGCTTATGTGGCTTTTCGACAGGATGTTAGCCAACCTCTTTCTTAAATGATCATTGCATGCTCCTGCTTCTAGCTGGATTGTCCAGCTCATTTGTCAGAGCTTTTTTGGGTATTGTGTCGATGGTGCGGGATTATGTTATCCCGGAATGTTTACCCCTCCCTTGTCATTTGTTCCCTCTTGTCTTTTACTTTCCTAGGTGTTGGTGTCTGTAGCGGAGGTGTCGTGCGCCAGGGTTACAAGGTGACAGAACGTTACTTGGGTTGGTATGTATTATCTTTTTTGTTTCTTCTCACCATGCGCCTGCGGATTTATGCCATATTTTTTTTAAAAATGTTGTGGGAATGGCGGTTTGGACGGTTTTGGTTGGAGGTTTTGCTGCAGAGGGTATATGCTTCCCATTGCTCTGCTGCTCTGTTTCTTTCCCTTTTGCCTCGTAATTTGTCTGGCCTTCTGTCTTGTTACTGGGGTCTTCTTATCAATTACATGCATGCTTTCTCACTACGGGGTTTGCTTTGTGGTTCTGATATTTCTTACCCCCTCTGTGTTTGGGTGCTCTGCTGGGGTTTTTTGGATTATTATTGGCGCCTTTTGTATTGGGTTTTCCTTATCAGTAGCATGTATGCCTTCCTAATGCCGAGTTCGTGTTATGACTTTGCTGTTTCTTCAGCCTATTGTCTATTGGTGTTATGTTGGGGTTTTGCGGTTTATATTTGGGACCTTCTGTCTCATTGTCGGGGTTTTTCGCGTTGCGGCTCTGCTGTTACTCACGCCATCAGTCTCAAGGTTTCCTGCTGTGGTTTCTCGAATTCTCGTTGGCGCTCTTTTCCTACAGGTTCTTAGTTGGGCTTTATTCTTTCTCGGCCTACTTTCCATGTCCTTCTATGGTGTTTGGTTGACCGGCTCTGGCCTAGTTGCATCATTGGTTGCTCTTCTTATGCATCATTTGCCTTGCGCGGGCTCTTGGGCCTTTTCTTTGCTACTGCTGCTAAGTATCAGTCTCTTGATTTTTCAATGGTATATTCTCAGCTGACCCCTTTTTTGCTCTCGGTGGAAGTGTTAAAAACTCATTTCATTCCTCTTTCCATGTCTCGCTGTGGCCGTAAGACTGTTGGCAGCTCCACTGCACAGGGTTTTGCTGCTCCATCTCGGAAGCGTGGACGTAAGATGCTTGAAAAACACCTGGAGCCTTTGGTTCGTACTTTTCTGCATGAGATACCTCCCTCTGTTTGTCAACAGGTCTTTAATTGGGAATATTAGATTTTAGATCCTCCTCCTGCTCAGACGGATTTGGCTGATGAAGACATGCAGTGTGTTGCTCCTGACCCTGGTCATACCAGGGGGCGCACCTCCTTATATTAGCACACTATGCGCACCTATTGGGTCATTAAATGCCTTCTTGCTAAGGCCATTGTCTCAGTTCCAGAGCCTAAGTCCGATTCTAAACCTTAGACCATGATTGCAGACATTAACAAGAACATTCAAGAGATCAATTTGCGGCAGCTGCATCAATATATTCGTTTTTCTAGGTTAGAACAGGAGGTTAAAGCTCTCGCTCAGCGCCCTGTGGAGCTCCCTAGTGCTACTGCTACTGCCCCTGCTCCTGTGGTTTCTGAAGAGGATTTATTTTTTTTCCTGTTCTTATTTTTATTTGGACTTGTTGCTCTTGGCTTTATGTAGGTTTCTTTAGTCTCTTTGCTCAGATTTTGGACATCCTTTGGTTCTTGTATCATCTTCAGTATAGGCAGTTAATACTCTTGTTGTTAAGACTATTTATGTTCTGGATGAACTATTTTGCACTTAGATGGCCTAAATACCTGGTTTCCTACGGGCTGGTTGTGGTCTAGTTCTATATTTTTTGCCCTTTTTCCCGACACTAATTAATAGAAAATCGTAGGTACTTCCTCAGCTTACAAAAAAAAAAAAAATCCATCACCATACAAAATGAATAATCACGGTTGCTGAAAAAAAAAATAACGAAAGGGAGAAGATAAGTTTCATCCAAATAACCTTAGAACTACTTAGATACTTCATTTATTCCATCCAAAAATATCTTTAAAACTAAGTTTTTATTTAAAAGATGGCTATTATAAAAATAATAGTTCATTCTATAATGCTTTTACGAAATGAAATTTGACACACCCTAGGGTCAACACACAAAATTGGTGCTATTAGTGACATTTGGGCAACACAAAAATCGTTGGGATAGTAATCACATAGTCAGAAAAATTTGTTGGGATAGTAATCACATAGTCAACACTGTCACTGCACTAACTGCAAGTGTGACACTAAATTTTATTGCAGGTGGGGGATAGTTATCATTGTGAAAAGTGAGAGTATATAGCTTGAGTGGGCTTAATGGAAAACATGTGTTTCTTTGTAAGAGGTAACAAGTTCATAACCAAATGGGGTAGAGTATGTATGTCTTCATAGACTTTAACAATCAAATCAATAAATGGTAATTGTGACCTTAAAATGAAATATCATATCATAATTTTTTTTGTTTAAAAAAACAACATAAAATCAAATCAAAAACAAATTAAAACTCAAATTTGACTTTATGTTCCATTTTCAAATTCAAAGGCAACTAATCTTTCTTACCTTAAAAGCAACATAATTTTATATATAGATAGATAATACTTATTTTTACTAGAGTGGATCCTATTTCCAAGGTCCATGTCTTTAGGAGAAATATTATCTCTGCTTCTTTCAAACCTCTCTACACTATTATAAATTCTCTTGGGTCGGTTAAAGACCCTATCGACCCTAAGGAAATGACAGGGGTTTACAAGATCCAGTAGGCAGAGAATCCAGGAGCATGCTGGGTATATTAGACATAATTGATCTTGTACCTAACCTCTTGCTGAACATGTGAAAAATCCTGCCACCATGTTTGCATTGAAGACTCACCATAGGAAATTAAGGGAGGTGATCGAAATTGAACAACATGCTAAGAATTTCCAGTGTGATGATGGTTGAAATTTAAGTAAGAGTTGGACCCAGATCTGCGAGATAATTTTGTTTAAAATTTTTTATGTTTTTTTTTTTATAATTAATTTATTGAATTATTTATATTTTATTTTATTTTACTTTTAATTAATTAATTAATTTTATTTATTTTACTTTATTTTATTTATTTATTAATAATTTTTGCCACTCCCTCGTACTTTCTTAGTTATCTTTGTTAATTTTTATTATTATTAATTTTTTTTTATTTAGTTATATATTATTTAATTAATTTATTAATTTATTTTTATCTAAATAAATAATTCTTTAATTATTTAATTTTATCTAATTTTATTTATTAATAAAAAAAAATTCACCCCTCCTTTTTACCTATTATATTTATTTTAATTACATAATAACTTATAAACCCATTTTTTTAATTTTAATTAATTAATTAATTAATTTACTTATTTATTTAGTTATTTTATTTATTTATTTATTAAAAAAATTTCCCCTCTCCCCAGTACTTTTCTAAGTAACTTTGTTTATTTATTATTTTATTTTTGTTTACTTATATATTATTTAATTAATTTATTGATTTATTTTATTTTTATCTAATTAATTAATTAATTTTATTTATTAAATTAAAAAAAATCCTCTACCTATTATATTTATTTTAATTACATAATAATTTATTAACCCATTTGTAATAAATTTTATTTAATTTATTAATTTATTTTTAACTAACTAACTAACTTTCTAACAACTAGTTCTCAATAGCTAATCTTAAAGGCTAGTTCTCAACACCTATTTTTGGGAAATGATGCATCTCCACTATTTATTCATCGAGATCGATTAGTCTCTCCACCTTTGTTCAGAGGATGAATCACATTAGCTGGTTCGAAATGTCTACTTAATCCTAATGATGTAATTAATCCGAAAATACATTTATCTACATTATGGATCACAAAAGTCTTAGATCTAACACTAATATATAAAAGAATGAAACTTGCTGAGGAACATTCCATTGGATATTTCGAAAAGACAAAATACATTTACAATATATATATTTATGGTTAAAAATATTAATTTATATGTATGATTATTTAAATATGTATTTGAATATTTATTTATTTATTAATATTTTTTTAAAATGTAAAATGCTATACGTAAAAGTTTAGAAGTTTAAATCCAAATGAAGTAAATTCTAATAGCTATGCAAAAGACATTTCATTTTCCTAGGCTTTGAAACACCAATTTTAAATGTGACAAACTTAAAATTAAATTATTATTATTATTATTATTATTATTATAAATATGTATCTCAATATCTATATGGGAGGATTAACAAAAATCTTGAAAGAAGAACTAGGAAAACAAATTGTTTAGTTGAGATAGTATATTTAATAGGTTCTTGTCCAAGTTTCTTACTTTGGGCTCTTATTAAAACCCTTAAATTTTTCGAATGAGGAGTGACGACCCATTCAAATTGTTTAGAGGCCTCAAATTCAATTTTGTTTGCATAAATTTATTGGACAACTTCAATAATATCACAATATAATGTTGGATTTAATTTTGAAAGATTAAAATTTATGATCTCTTGTGAGACCCCTTTGGTAAATTTAGACTCTATAGTTTCTTGACCTAACAGTTGTGTTTTCCTTATAGTTTCTATATTAACAAATTTTTTTTAGTAATTTAGTCCTTCATGTTGAAGAAATAATTTTAGGGGATAATTAGAGTCTTACTTTATGAGTGGTGTTGAGGGAAATAGTGATCTTGATGAATGGATTTTAACTTTTGCACGTTGTTGTACTTGCTATTTGTTACTAATAACTTTCTTTCTAACATCAAAATTGGTGATGCAGGGAAATGTGTTGGTTAAAACTAGGATAAATTGCTTGATTAAGATTCCAAAGTATACCTCTTTTGGAATGACCATCTTCACACGTATGTGGGCCTAGTTACGGTTAATGAATTTGTTCTTTAATGATAGATTTGGTGAAAAAAAGTTAAACCCTAGATGCAATCCTAACTTAATTGAATAAATAAAAAAATTATATTCTATATTAAGCTATTCTTAATGCTAACTATCCTTGTAAGTGTAATTGCATAAAGTCTGAATTACATGAAATAATTATTCAAATACAAAAATGTTAATTAATTTAAATAATCCTTAAAGTAACACTAGTGAATTATTTTTTTAGTAAATAGTTAATTGAAACATAAACTCACTACAGTCTACAACGTTCATATATTAATGGTTATACAACAAGTACAATATTTTAGCCATAGTGAAAATAGAGGATTATTTCATACACGTTAAATAAAATAAGTTGTAAAGGTAAATTACTGTGATTTATTTTAAAAATAATAGGAAAATGTACGAATAAACAATACCATGTGAAAATTGGCAGACTATAAAATATTAAACCACCCATATGGCTTTCAATTTTTCAAAAATATAGCCTTGACAACCCTGCACAAGGTTGTTTTTGAAAAAATATCAACCCTTAGTGGGTTGCATAAATACATTCCAAAATAATAAAAATTAATGTCCTTTTTTCACTTTAATTAAAAAGATAAATTATTTCCTAAAAAGGAAGGAGTTCAAAAGTTGTATTTTACTATGTAGTTCTTGACATGTTGATATTTTGCACATCTGGTTTACATTCAAAGTGAATATACATTATTTATGAAATTAGATTTGGAGGCCTAAGTTAATTTCACAATCATTTTCATTAATTAATTATCTTTGTAATCTAAAAGAAACATTGTTAACTATTCTCTTGAAAATTTATGGCTGGGTTAGCAATTGATTGATGGAAGGATTGCATGCAGAATCTATCTAAATCTCTAATCACTCCTTTTGCATTTTTTTTAATTTTATTTTATGCCTAAAAATACATGATTCTTCCATCACAACTTCTCCTAGAAATTAATAACTTGGCATATCGAAGTCAATAATAACATCAATTGCACTATCTCTAAGGCCAAAACAATATTTGAGCACCTCGTCAAATTTCCACAATGATCATATTTTCTTACCACCAACACAGTTCTTTTGGTAAAATAATTCATTACTTTCTCTTGCACATAGGATTTGGGATATGAAATCATGGATAGTGGAAGGAGGAGGTGAATTTTTCCAAAATGTTTTACCAAAATTAAGGAATGTGTCATAATATAACTAAAATTCCACATGATAATGAAAAAAACAAGTGTAGCGTACAATGATAGGTTTAACATACCATGGTTTTTGTTGTACAAAAGCACCGATTGAGACATTTATTCCAAGATTCTCTTCTATGAAATTATTTAACAACTCTATCTGAGTGGTGTCCAAGATATGTTTTTCATGTTCTTCGTACTTATTTTGGGCTATTCTTCGCTGCATCACATCCATTGCTTTTGGTGAAACACATGAATTTTTCATCCATATATATATATATATATATATATATATATATATATATATATATAAGCATCTTCTCCAAGTCTATCTTTGTATGGTTGCCTACAAATAACTGTCCAATAAGTGAGCTCATCATTTACATCTATTTGTAACCGAAATTTCTAATGTTTGTGCAATGTTTTTCGTGAGGTACCTAATGCTTGTGCCATAGATTTTATCAAATTATTTTCTTTAGTACTTGATGAAACCACTACCATTTGTATTGCTCTACGTGCATCTAAATCACTTTTCTTTCTAGATATTCTAATTGACTTTAGAGCGTTATTTATAATTTGTACCACATTTTCCTTCATTTTTTTTTTATCTTTCGGTTATTTTCAAATACCCAATAGAGTCATGGCTTCTTTTAATTTCTTTGATGTCAAGAGACTTCTCAAAATTTGGGCTTCAACTGCCACATTTTCATCTTCAAAGAACATATCAATAATGCACTTAACATGATATCGTATAACATGGTCAAATTTTTCATCTCCATATGTGTTAGTGTCAAAAAGTTTTAACATCTCATCATCGATATTGATTTCATTTGTACATATGAGAATTAAATGTAAAAAACGAGTTTAAATATCCAATAAATAATTAAATTAAAAAATAGTGTTTGAATGAAATTGAAAAATTAATAAATATGTATAATTTAAATAATACACATGACATATATATACATATCACAACAAATATCCTATTGATATAAATGATCAATCATTGTCCAACATAAAAGTGAAATGGAAAAGATATGAATATATTCATGTATCGATTGGTTCAAGTAGTACTACAAGTGCTAAAAGGATCGATTTTCAAGAAGAATATTTTTTTTTGATAGAGTTTTTAAAAAAGTTTTAGGCAAAAATTTATAAATACACCAAGCATTCCCATAGAGCTCGATGGCAAGACTTACAATTCAAAAAAATCCTGTGAATTTTTTTGACCAGGGACCATTTTGTCAATAGTTGATTTTGCAAAAAATTACACATTTGTTCCACAAAATGAAATATAGAGTGAATACTATTATTCTGACCAAGTCTCTATGCTTTTCCACATTCTGTATAGACACGTTGAACAAAATGTTGATCATATAGAAAGCACCAGTGAAAATTGGCATGTTATTAAAGAATTTCACTTTTATATCAGTGATGATCGTACACAGGATACACATTTTGTACAACATCATTTTGATAAGATTTATGACTCACTGAAAGGTCGTGGAATAAAATTTAGTGAACATTGGATATGGTCAGATGAATGCACATGTCAATTCAAATCTTAACGATCATTCTATTGGTTGTGTCGTCTTCATATGAAAACCCGCATTAAACCTTGTTTGAATTTCTTTGAGACTAGTCATGGAAAAGGATAACGTGATGGTGTAGGGGCATGTATAAAATTATCACTTCAAAGATATCAAATGGACCACTCTAGAGACTAACTTGTTTCAATTGAATAAGTTATTCAATGGTGCATCACTGCACTAAGCCATGAGACTAACCGGTCAAGGGAAGTACGAAGGTACATGTACATATATACAAATTAACTTATATATATATGATCTAATTTTTATTAATTTATTAATTTTAAACATTATTTATCATAATGATTATCTTTGATCATATATAAATTGTATTTTAAATATTATTGGTTGAGTTTTCCATATAGGGTTTTTTGGCATATTGGGGTCCAAGATGTAGATAGATTGATTTAGTGACGCTCAAACAATAAAAGGGACTTGAAAATTTCATTCAATTAAAACAAAGGAGTACCAAAATGTGTTTGCATTTGATAAAAGACAATATTTTTGTTTTTGTCATGTTTGCATAGACGACACAGAATCCAATGATGTTTGTGAAAAAATATGTATGTAAAAGATTGACAACATACAAAACTAAATACAAAGGGAAAAATGTCAGTTGAAAACTTTTAAGAAATGCAATTAGAGGATACTATAGTATCATGTGAAGGTGATCGATTTTTTGATCTGATTAGAGAAGGTAACATTTCAATTGCTTTCAAATGATAGAGATCTAGAAATAGATAATAAAATCAAGTACATGTTAATTTTAAAGTTAATTTTTCATGTTAATTATGATCTAAATTTGTGTACTTTTTTTATTGTGCAGGAGATGTTTTTGCTGTAATTGCACCTTCTAACAACGTAAAAAATGTCAAGTATTATTTGATGTGGTGCACTAAAGGAAAGATGAAATTATTGGAAGACTATGATGATAACGGGTTTATATATGATAGAGGATCTATTATATTGAAAGGTTATTGTTTCCAACAAACTCATAAATATTAGAATATTGTTTACTTTCAAGGCTATGAACCTCATGTCATAAGTTGCCAATATAGTCACTTGGTGTGTGCAACACACATAAAGTTGATAGAAGTTCAATCAAAGAAAAAATTGAAAGTCAAGAAATGGAAAATTTCAAAAGTTTACCATGAACGGATCATTGAGGATGGCATTCCATTAAATTTTTTTTGATTGAACTGCACAATTATTTCTTCTCCTTGGATTCATCTTTGATAACTTACACTTCAAGTACAAATTGTTAGCCTTTATTTTTGTGCATTCTTAAGTTGCACATTCTTAATAATGTATTTAGATAATTGAAGTTATATGTACATTGTATATTATGTACAAGTGTATTAATGATTTGATTATATTGATATTGTGCTTGCACATGCACACAACAAGTAATTTATACATGTACACATGCATACATTCTCTTGTATGTTTGTTAATTTTATGTCATTATTGCAAAATTTATGTATCTAGCATATTTGATATAGTGCAATTTTAAGTTATGATGTTTTTAGACATCTAAAGTAAATTATAAGATTCATTCAAATGAAAAATATGTACCATGTTTTGTAATTTCCAGTTTTATTATATTAAAAGTTAACTATCAACTAACATCCATGGTATCCTTTCTATATACATTAATGCAAAATGTTGTACACCATATTTTTTAATGCAATTTTAAAATTTTATGATTGTTTTAGACACATCTATGTACACCTAGAATTTTATGATTATTTTTAGACATCTATATGTACTGTATATTAACATTATGAGAATGATTTCAAATGCAAAATGTATGAATTAAATGCAAATTTACTTTCATTTCTATATATTCATGAACTTAAAATATATGTATTTAACCATTAAAAGCATCAAACCACAATCACACCATGTAAATTGTACATGGTCATGTTTTATAATGTATATGTTTATGCAGATGTTCATTTACAACTTTATATTAAAAGTTAACTATCACCTTTAATAGACATCTACACATAATTATATAACATTCACACATGTTCAACTGCATAACATGTACCACATGTATTTTGTAGTTTTCAATTTCAATCTAGATTCATTTTAAATAACAAGTAACAAAACAACAAGTTTTAAAAACAAAACATAATCTAAAATCATCTAAATTAACATTAAACAACATGTGATCACATGCAAAATGTAACAACTAAATGAAAATGTACTTCAATCATTATTACATATTCACGAACTTAAATATGTAAAACCATCTATGATTGTTTTAAATGACACATGATCATGAAAAATGTACCTAAATATCATCTTTAATAGAAATCCTAGTTATATAACATTCACACATGTTCAAATTCATAACATGTACTACATGTGTTTTGTAATTTGCAATTTTAATCTAGATTCATTTTAAATAACAAGTGATAAAAAAACTTGATTTAAAAAATAAACATAATCTAAGATCATCTAAGTTAACATTATAACATGTGATCATGTATATAAAATGTAACAACTAAATGAAAATGTACTCCAAGCATTGTTACATATTCATGAAATTAAATATGTAAAACCATATATGATTGTTTTAAATGACACATGATCATGGGAAATGTACCTAAATATCACCTTTAATAGACATCCTAATTATATAACATTTATAGATGTTCAAATGCATAACATGTACCACATGTGTTTTGTAATTTTCAATTTCAATCTAGATTCATTTTAAATAAAAAATGACAGAACAACAGAGTTTTAAAAACAAAACATAATCTCAGATTGAATCTAGGTTAACATTATAACAACATGTGATCATGTATGCAAAATGTAACAACTAGATGCAAATTTACTTCAATCATTATTACACATTCATGAACTTAAATATGTAAAACCATCTATGATTATTTTAAATGGCATATGATCTTGCGAAATGTACCTAAATATCACTTTTAATAGACATCCTAATTATATAACGTTCATACATGTTCAAATGCATAATATGTACCACATGTGTTTTGTAATTTGCAATTTCAATCTAGAGTCATTTTAAATAACAAATGACAAAACAACTTGAGTTTTAAAAACAAAAAATAATCTGAGATTGAATCTAAGTTAACTTTATAACAACATGTGACCATGTATGCAAAATGTAACAATTAAATGCAAATGTACTTCAATATTGTTACATATTCATAAACTTAAATATGTAAAACCATCTATGATTGTTTTAAATGACACATGGTCATGCAAAATATACCTAAATATCACCTTTAATAGACATCTACACCTAATTATATAATATTCACACATGTTCAAATGCATAACATGTGCCACATGTGTTTTGTATTTTGCAATTTCAATCTAGATTCATTTTCAATACCAAGTAACAAAACAACAAGTTTTAAAAACAAAATATAATCTAAGATCATATAAGTTAACATTATAACAATATGTGATCACATGCCAAATGTAAAAACATCCAAAATTTAAAATCATTCAATAAAAGTAATTGTTGTTCAACTATCCAAAATGTAGAATATGTCCAAAATTTATATCATTCAATAAAAGTAAATATAACAATGTATCAAGTGTTACAAGTATGCAGTTATTTAGAAAAGTGAATATAACATGAATTATAAAATTACTAGATCAAATAAAATGTTGTGTGCATCAATTAAAAAGAGAATTTCGCTAAAATGTATTTTCCAAGAACCTACACAACGTGTAATTGCATATATATACACATGTATAAGGAATTTGTGTACACGTATTAAAATTAAAATTTAATGTTTTAAAATTTATTAAGAATGTAGAACTTCATAAAAAAACAAAATGAAATATAAAATAAAATTTCATGCAATATCTCATGTAGTTCCCCCTCCATTGTCTCGTGTTGTCCCTAATTGCATATATATATATATATATATATATATATATATGAAATTTATATGTATGTATTAAAATTAAAACTTAATGTTTTAAAATTGAATGAGAATGTAGAACTTCATAAAATAAATAAAATGAAAAAAAAAATCATGAAATACCTCTTGTAGTTCCCCCTCCATTGTCCTATGTTGGCCCTAATTTCATATATATATATATATATATATATATATATATATTAAAATTAAAAATTGATGTTTTAAAATTGAATGAGCATGTAGAACTTCAATAAAACAAACAAAATGAAAAATAAAATAAATTTTCATGCAATACCTCATGTATTTCCCCCTCCATTGTTCTATGTTGGCCTTGTATCAATTCATTCTCCAAGATAAACTATATATATATATATATATATATATATATATATTTAAAATTTTCTAAATGAAAATGCATAAACTAATGCAATAATATTAAAAAAAATGTTATACAACTTTTTAAAATTGTTTGGATGTTCCTATCCCCATCATCAACTCTATCTCTAAAGTAATTGGAGAATAAAAGTCATCTCCACAAACCTAAAATTCACAAATTTTAAAACTGTAAAATAACTCAAGATCTATCTCATATTTTAATGAAACTTGCACTTCAATTTATAACTTGAAACATAAGTGAAAATTGAATACTTGTGACAGTGGATTATTTGGAACATCTCCTAACAGGGAAGAAGATGGTGGCTCCATTGCGAAAACATCAGAGAGAAGCAGAACCTGTTAACATTTAATTATATACATGTGTACACATATGTATTTATTTTAAAAATATACACATCATGATAGGTCGATATATAATAGAATAATAATTGTACATCAACATCATGAACTCTTAAAAAACACTAACATTTCCCAAAATATCATTTCGATTGATAGAACCTGAACATGGGATCGTGATATTATCAAAATTCAACATGCATTTAAAATTGAAATGGTGAACATATGATACATTTATATTATAACAAAACATACATATATATATATATATATATATATATATATATATATATATATATATATTACAATAAAATATCCACCCTAACCATTAACACATACCGATCCCATGCCCTCTTCCTCATGAAGAATTAAGTCTTCCAACCATTGTGACAATGATTTGCATATGTTCTAAGCTCTTCAATACTCATGTTACATATCTCACCATCGATATTATACACAAAATTAGCACGTGCATTATCTCGTGCTCTTTGTCAATTCAAACCAATATCAATTTCACCAAGTCCAGTCTAAACATTGTCTATGATGGCATTCCTTGCTTTTTGACTAATTTTAGAAGTGGCATCTATCTCTGACCTCAAATTTTCCACACGAGGAGTTCGACTTACTAAAGGTGGCTTAGGGCAAGGCAAATCAGTATCATGATTAGTGCCCTTACGGTCACATAATCAACCTTTCCCAAGACAAAAAAACTAAGAAGGAAGGTCATTATAATTGGGTTTCATTCCCAAAATGAATTCTACATAAAATAATTTTGCAAAAGAAACAGGAACCTCGTCATTCCATGGTAGTCTTCTAGAGGATGCAAGGTACCTATCATAAAAATGTCAAGCTATATTAGGTTGCTTGAAATATTGCACCTTCAACTTCTTTCTTTTTGGCCCTTCTTTGAATGTAAACATAGATTTTTCCATTTGTTTTGTAACCTTGTTTTTAACATTGTCCCATGTATCGAGACCCATTACTGCTTCCTATCTTTTCCTCATCAATTCTACAAAGGTATCAATGGTTGGCCCAATATTTTTGTAAACATATACAATTGTGCTTAGGGAGTGTGTAACTATTTATAAGCTTTCTTGACTCTCTACAGGGAGTTTCAAACTCCCAATATATTTTCTCAATTTTGAATAAATATGTTTGCACTTTTGTAATGTGCATTGTTCAACATTTGTTTCCCAAGGTAAATAATCGAGAATTTCAGATGGATAAGTCGTGGGTGGTGTACAAACTTCTTCTTGAATTATGCGATCGAGCCTACGTATTTTTTCGAGTTGCATTTTCACCCTTTACAAAAAAACATGTGAAGAAATTTGTACAATTTTTTTTTAACCATAAATATATATATATATATATATATATATATATAATTTAACAAATTAATAATCATGATAATAATATTCGGATTGATGGCCACCTCGAGATGGCTGAGCAGCATCATGGCCACTCAGAGATGGTTGAGAACTAGCATGACCACCCATTGATTAGCCACAAAGGGAATGTGTACCACCACCCTCACGTGATTGGCCACTAGGGAAATGTGTACCACCACAACTGTCACGTGACGAGAGCGAAGCTTCATAAAAAAATATGAATTTATAATCAATTCAAATAGATATACATGTCTATACATACATACATATGATTGAGTATATTGCGTGAACCATACCACGATTGCGTGAACTATGGCCATGATCCATTGATTGAGTAGATACTCTTTTCCTCTAAACTCCTAAAAATTGAAATTTATTAAAAATTAATTTAACTCACTAAATTGATAAAAAATCAATTCCATATGGATATATGTATGTATGGGGATAAGATTATATATTCAAATGTCATTTAAAAACTTTCACATTTAATATAAATACTATGAACATGATGTATATCCCCCGATCGATGATCCCCCTCTCTGGTAGAGGCATGGGACTATATTGATGTTTGCCTCGAAGAATCACATGGAAAATGATCATCCTCCATGATATATATATATATATATATGTGGATATCTACAAATACATAGATACACATGATGTTTAAAGCCTCGAAGAACCACGTGGAAAATGATCATCCATGATATATATGGATATTGATAAATACATAAATACATGATGTTTAAAAAGTTACCTCGCGCATTTACAATTATTTTTAAAATTACTATTTAAAAAAATCAAAAGAATTCAAAAAATTGATGTAATTTACACAAATGTTGGAGCACAACTTGAACACAAATGTAAAACACAAAACTTGAATCGCAAATTGATGTGTAAAACACACTTGACTATTTAAACAAAAAATTGTTGAAGTCGTGCACATTTTGAAAATTAAATACAAAATTTTCTAAAACATGAAGTTCATCAAGTTGTGCTTACATGGTGGGAGTGCACTTGGTATATAGTTGAAAAAAACACATGGCCATTAAAAATGACACATTTATAACTAAAAAAAACACACATATCAAATATATTTTACAATGTCAATCAATAAATTTTGATGGACAGCAGCGTCTTAATACTAATTCATCTTTGACACAAAAATCTTGAATTAGCATTTCCCCATACAATAGATCACCGGACATCCTATTAATATATGCACAATATATTATACTAAATGATTGAAATTTTCTAACAATATTGTTTTCTTTTCCATGTGGTTGTTTTAGCCTCTCCTTCTTAACTTGGTACACACCTTTCATCTGGTTGCACACAAGTTCAGAATTGGTGAAAAATACAATTCCATTGGATCCATACTCCCTAGCTGTTCTCAAGCTTTTTATCAATGCAATATAATATGCTTCATTGTTTTTTGTTCTTTCAGATATATTTCATTTTCCTTTGGAGGACTTTGTTCGCCACAATATTGCATATCATATATGTAATCAAAGCTTTCCATGGATTTGGATAAAAAGAAACATCTATGCATAATGTCCATTTTTCAACCATGCTTAATGGGATTTTTTATCCCTGAAAAAACAAATTCAATAAAATATTAAATGAACATTTACTGCAAATGCCTTAGTTTATGGGGAAAATGACATGTACACGGTTTCCAAAAACACTAGGACCATCCCTGCATTGAGCTGAAAGTTTTATAAGTTTTATAATATTTTACTGCGAATGAAAATGAGTAACAACACATCCTAGCCATTATGGTTGGTGAGGTGATAGAGGGACACCTATGAGGTGTATGATGTGTAATCGAAAAGCAATTTTGGAGTTGTATGACGTGTAATCGAAAATTATATATAAACATAGATTTCAAATGAATATGTAGAGTGCTTGTTGGTAAACCCATTACCATATTCTAATGATTTCTATCCAAACAATATAGTGACCTGAAAACCAAGATGATGAGGGATATCTTGAAGTAAATAATTTTCACATATCTGCAACAAGTGCAACCCCACAATATTTTTTAATATTGTTGTTGCAATATCAAGGAAGCTAATCGAAATGTTTTCGTAATTAGACTATTGAGGATTTAAACATTTTTCTAATGATTATGTAGAGTTTTTTTGTGTTAAAAACATCTTCATATGTGGATTTCTTGTGTGGTTTAAAATCATCTTCATTTTAGACCATATTCTCATGCTTTCTATCCAAACAAAATAGTGACATGAAAACCAAGACGATTAGGGATATCTTCAAGTAAAGATAGAAAAAATGTTGAATTTTTTGAATGATAGCTGACATGTAGTCATCCCAAATCATAGGTGGTGGTTTATTTTAAGGATTCTCCCTTCTATGATAGTTATGATCCACATGGAAATGAAACTAGATTGATGTATTTTGATCAATTCTTCAATGATGACTTTACACTAGTAATGACATTGTTTTTGGTGGTAGAAATTGGTAATTCTAATGATTTTGGAGATGGAAAGTATTTAAGGGGTGAGGGGTTTGAGATACTAAGAGAATATATAGAAAACATTTTGACCATAAATTCACTACCTACTAATAGATCTCTTATATTCATCCTAAAATGAAAATGTAGCTAGAGGTTGGCATAAAGGTTGATGAATATATTCATTGTAACAATGTTGTTCAGAATTAGATATAGAGAAATTTTATGGTAGCCCAACTAATCAAAGGACTGAATTTTTTTTTACTAGCAAGCTCTTGGATTGGGTTATGAGCTATCATTTTTTTTACTAGCAGGTTCTTGAATTAGCTCGCGATCTAGCATTGAAAGAGGCCACAACCTACATGTATACAATATTAGTTGTTTATTTTTTCTCCATGATGATGAAGAATAAGGGAAAGGGTCATAATTTGAGACAAAGAAAGAAAAATAAAATTTGAGAAAAATATTTTCAGCTTCTCAAAATTTGATTCATCTCAAAAATTAAAATACATTTATAATGTCATGTTAAAAAAATAAACCATTTCCAAAGTTAAAAATTGTACATGGCCTCACAATTATAAGAGGAATTATAAACATCACTTATTGAAGCGGTCACAACTAATAAATCTGTAGAAAATTAGCCACCGTTTGAATAAAACTTGGTAAAACATTGCTTGATTTTAAATATAATTTAAATATTACTTTAAGTTTTAAAATTTTCATATGGAAAAATTTATCAAGCATAAATCTACAGTCGGAGAGTTTATTTGCTACCTTGATATCTCCGGATATTTTTCCTTTATCTTGAGAGTTCATATCTTTGAGTTTCACCAGTCTGATAGACACAAACCTGTCATTTTATTGATTATAACCTGCTATAATTTTTAGACAGTATTGAAGCAAAAATAAAAAGTGGAACACAAGAAGTCGAGGAACCACTGAGATTTCCATTTAAGGTCTCTTAGAGAGTGTTGATGAAGGGCACTCCACCTCGAGACCCGAGAAAAGAAGTTAATTCAGCACATGTGATTTTGAAAGCATCCTTGTTGTTAAAAAGGGCGGAGCTATTGGAAATCCTTAACAAAAATCCAATCAACCTCAGCAAGAAACATTGAGCACTGGATGAAGACAACGTGGAAGAGTATGTCCCAAATCATGATAATATTGTTGTTGCTACACTATGTGATTTTTTATGTACACAAATTCAGAAAAGAAAAAAAAAATGATAGCATTGTTGAAGAACGTCACCTGCAAATATGATGAAAAATTCCACATGGCTTTCTGATTCTATAAATAAATTTGGATATGTGTTTTAAAATAAAGCAATGGAATCAAAGCCAACAAACTCTTCATCAGATTCTTGGTTAACAATATAAATTTTGATCTATGCTTTCAACAAAACAAAGGTAGATCATAAATACATAGGAAAATTACAGGCAACAAGCTCTTCATCACAACCTTCGTTAAGGATATAAATTTGGATCCGTGCTTTGAGTTATCGATGTATCCACATGTCTATGCGTATGCGCCATTTTTCTATAAGAGGTTGGACTTCTTCGGGTCTATGCAGAGTCTGAATTTTATAGTATAGAATTATATGTGGTATAATTTTTGCAATACATTTGAATATTCTTCTCTCAATATTGATAGCATCCAAAACTTGCAAGGAATTTTGTAGATTGTAGTAATGTTATGATAAAAAACACTTTAGAAAAACCATTTGGGTAGCACAATGTGGCTACTAGAAAATGTATTGACTCAATAATCAAACTATGAAGAGTGAAAAAGCCAAATATCAATTTATAATTCTGGCTATAATTTATGACTACTAGCATTATGTGTGCCTTTGTAGCTAATTCTCAAATGGGAAGTTCTTTCTGTGAATTTCTGAAAAGAAGAGAAGGAGAAGCATACCTTCTTGAGTTGCAACATGGTTTGGTATCCTAATTACTCAAATGCAACAAACTATTAAATGTTGTATGTAGGCCTACTATGTTGAAAGGGAAATTCTTATAGACAACCAACTGATCAAACTTCGTGGTATGGAAATGCATAACAAATTTTAATGAATATACCTCAAAGTCCAATCTAGGAAATAATAAAATTTTAAAGTTGATTTAGAAATGCAGGTCACACCTAAAGTATAGATTTTTCAAAAACATATATTGATTTCCCAAATGTTGAATCAAAGGCTAACACACCCAATCAACCTCCTTTAGAACATTGGAGCACTAGATCAAAGAGACATCTTGGAAGATGATATCCCAAATCATTATAATAATGTTGCTCCTACATTACGTGATTTTTTATGCCCATAATTCAATAATAACAACATTGCTAGCATTTTTGAAGAAGGTACTGCAAATCTAAAAGAAAAATTCCACATCAAACCTGATTCCAAAAGAATTTTGGATCTATGCTTTCAACAAAATAGAGGAAAATCAGAGGCATCAAGCTCTTAATTAGAGCCTTGGTTAAGGATATAAATTTGGAATTGTGCTTTCTGCAAAACAGAGGTAGATCAGAGGCAACAAGATCTTCATCAGAGCCTTGGTTAAGCATATAAATTTGGATCTGTGATTTGAGTTATCGATGCATCCACATGTCTGGATGTATGACCTTTTTTTGTAAGAGGCTGGACTTCTTTGGGTCTATGCTGAGTCCAACTTATATAGTATAGCATTATATGTGGTATAATGTTTGCAATACATTTGAATCTGCTTCTCTCAATCTTGATAGCATCCAAATATTTCAAGGAATTTTGTAGATTGTAGGAATGTTGCAATAAAAAAACCTTTGGAAAAACCATCGAGTAGCACAATGTGGCTACTAGAAAATGGATTGACTCAATATTGAAACTATGAAGAGTGAAAAAAACAAATATCTAGTTATAATTATAGCTATAATTTATGACTACTAGCACTATGTGTGCCTTTGTATCAGACTCTCAAATGGGTAGTTCTTTCTGTGATTTAATGAAAAGAAGAGAAGGAGAATCATACCTTCTTGAGTTGCAACATGGTTTCATCTCTTGATTACTTGAATGCAACAAAATTTTAAATGGTGTTTGTATGCCTAATATGTTGAAAGGGAAATTCTTAGAGACAACCATTTGATCAAACTTCATGGTAGGGAAATGCATAAAATTTTCTAATGAATATTCCTCAAAGTCCAATCTAGGAAATAATCAACTTTTAAAGTTGATTTAAAAATGTAGGTCACACCTGAAGTAAAGATTTTTCAAAAATAGATATCGATTTCCCAAATGTTGAATTAAAGGCTAACAAATCCAATCAACCTCCTTGAGAACATTGGACCACCAGATCAAAGAGACAACGTGGAAGATGATATCCCAAATCATGATAATAATTTTGTTGCTACATTACGTGATTTTTTATTCCCATAATTCAAGAACAACAAAACTGCTAGCATTGTTGAAGAAGGTACTGAAAATCTGAAAGAAAAATTCCACATCAAACCTGATTCCCAAATAAATTTGGATCTGTGTTTTTTGAAAAACAGAGGCAAATCACAGGCAACAAGCTCTTTATCAGATCCTTGGTTAAGGATATAAATTTTGATCTATGCTTTCAGTAAAATAGAGGGAGGTCAGAGGCATATCCTAAATACATAGGAAGATCAGAGGTAACAAGCTCTTCATCAAATCCTTGGTTAAGCATGGGCATTGGAGTTTCAATGAGCATGTGAACATCAGTTACCACATGATGGGAAGGTAAGGGGTGAGAGTTCAAATATCACCTCTGTTTCGTTGGTAACCGAAAGGACTGGGGAGAATTTCCTAAACTCCTCAAATGGAACTCTCATAGAAGAAGAGGTTGTGAATGTAGATTATATCATTTATTCACATTGGTTGATGCTTATATTCAAAAAAAAAATAGCATAAAACTATACAAAAATCACAATAATTAGTTAATTGAAACAATTATGAAAACAAACTTCATAAAAGAGATTGGATTCTAAACCTAAATCATATTTTGCATAAACAGAATAAAATTTAAGTTCAGTTGTGCTCTATAGAGATTATACAAATAAATGTTTAAGTTCAATTCTGGATGGACAAATTTAGAAAAAAATGGAAGCAAAAGCCACATAAACCATCAGTCTAATAATTCAGAATTCGCTAAACTAGTAAGTTCACATCAGTCTAATAATTCATAATACACCAAAGCACCAAGTCCTCACTTGTATTTCCAACAAGTTCACACCATTCTAATTATTCATATTTCACGAAACCAACAAATTCTCACTAATATTATAAACATTTATTGCCACTTTATATTCATAAAGCATATAATTTTGAACACTACCTAACTATAATTCATGTTGGAAAACATTTCCATGAGTGAAATGTTGGATATTATTGCATAGACACAGAGAAACCTCTGCCTTTCATGGGCATTTCTGTCTCAAATTATGAAATCAATATAAGTCAATTACTAAAATCTTTATCATATTCCTCTAGTATGTACATAAACAAAAATACACTGCCCACATATTTGAATTTCTACAAACTTATTATACTTTTCTACATCGCACACAATAAAAGGATGGAAATGAGGAATCCTGAACCAATAGATACACAAAATTTTTCATTCCAAAAGCAACTTTCTCAAACCCATTGGTCACAGTATCTCCCAAGTATCTATCCAATATTACATATATAGTAAAATTCAATAAGGAAAGATACATTTTTGGATTTGTTTCCCTTTTCATAATATGCATTTCCAGTTTCCTCTAATGTGGAGAAATGAGTAAGGAAGACTTCTGTCATACTATTCCAACCGATTCAAAAACAACTCGTAACAATATTCTTAGGGTGGAAAATGAGGGTATTTTTTTCCTTATTATTTTCCTATTTTTTCAAACTAAATATGGAACATAATGAAAAGTGCAAGTTCTATTTCCATGGTTGAGATTATTTATTCAAAAACAACTTGCAACCGTTGGTCACCATACACATAAACATACTTTACATGCAGAAAAATCACTCCGTTTATTACACAAGCTCTGTATTACACCAGTAAATACAGAAATAAATTTAGTTGAGAAGTAATTGAGAAACATATGTTTATGAAGGATTTTAAACTTGAAGATGAATCTAGTTGAAAAGCATAAAACCTTAGAATCTAATTAAAATTCTAAAATTCAATCGATCAATACTATAATGAATTTCCTTAAAATAAAAAATCTATGACACAACAATTTTAAATCTACGCAAAATTTCCTTCGTAAGTTTTTAATTTATAATTTAAAAATAAACTATAAAAATACAATGATTAAAACCTGCTATCTAATGAAAGTCATTAGCCATAATTTTTCTTTTAGTCCATCCTCAATGTGCGCAGAAACAATATTCTTCGTTTTTTCACTTTCACTTAATTATTATTAGCAGACATATAAAAGTCAAAATCTACATCCAATGAACCCCATTATTCACGAATCATACCCACAGGAACTCATCATTCACATTTTTCTCCCTCCCTATCAAGGAACCTATCAACAAGTATCAAAATCATAAGGTAATTATTTTTTAAGTACTCGGTGACTGACCTAGAAAAATAAGGACGAGGATGTCGAGCGGAGGACGAGCAGAGGAAGACGCAGAGTTGAGGACAAACGAGAACATCAAGCCGAGGATGATCACACGAGGAAGCCTTCAAAAACACTTCCAACATAACGAGGTTAGCAATAAACAAAAAGTCCAAAAACTTACCTACAAGAGCTCTCCAATGGTCGCACAATGGTCGCGTGAATTGAAATTGTTGAAAAAACTCTGAGAGTCTGATGGCCTCTATATTTATAACCAAAATTTTGGCTGAGATTTTATTGTAGGTTTTTCTATCTTCGGAAAAAAATCTGATTACAAATGCCGTCAATGTTAACGACGGATTAAGTTCAACAAACGACAGAAAAATTTCAGCCAAAATTTTGGGTGAGTCAAAATTTTGAGCGCGTTTCTCACAAAAGTGTAACCCACCCTTCACATTTTTACCCATAGATGCGTAGTGTAGTCCCACCTATCTCCGAGAGTCCAAGACGTGCACAAGCAAGGCGAATATAGGAAATGCACCGGTAGGGAGATGAGATTAAGCGCTCAAATCATTAACTATGAAATGGATCAAGTTGTCTTAGACTTGGGGATCGAGATGAAAATGTGCTACCTAAGAAAAATTGGTAGCAAATGGGGGGAACCCAAATTGGAGTGGTCAATATCAAGCTGCGTATGGCCAACCAACGAGAAGATTATACATCTAGGGAGACTATCAAGAATCATGGTAGATATCGGTGGGTTCAAGGTCCAGGGTTGATTTGAAGTAATTCGGATTAGTAGACGATGCAAACCCATACCACGCACTCTTAAAGTTTGGATTGGGCCATAGATATGGGTGGTATCATCAACCTCAAAAGAGAAGCATGGTGTTTGAAAATAATGGAACAAGGGTGATAGTACCATTAGATCCTACGGAAGGTGAGCACTACACGAGCCGATGCGCGAGTGAAGAAGAGGTGGATCACATTTACAAATTGACCGCCTAGTGACGAAGATTAGATCAATCCCATGGTGGATTGGGTACTACTGTTGGGAGGCATACAATGAATGCTTCTGCGACTCTAATGAGGAGATGGAGAATGGGAAAAAACCGGTTGCATGATGTCTTGACGCTATGATGTCTTCGATTCACAAGGGACTTCTGTTGAATTTCCTCGGGAGGTATGAGATCTACCCAATTTTGATGAGTACGGTAGCATCAAAATGTTCACGAGACTACTTGGAAGCTACGGTTACGAGAGAACGAAGGCTATGGGCCCTTAATCTAACTGCGAGGAACACTGCGTGATGTTTGAACACCCACGAGGAAGAATTCTAGGATTGGGAGGAATGTCGGGATATGATGATCTTGCGGTTCGCACCCACAGTCGACTTATGCACCAAGACGTTCCTCGGACCGGGGAGATCCCCAGTGAGCATATTCTCACCTAGATGGAAAAATGGTCCGACAGAACTATAGAAGAATGGGTTCTTCTATTTATTCATGCCTTAGGGGCCTATCCCCGTCGCATGGTATTTAGATGCGAGCTCCATCAACGCACTTGCCCTGGGAAACACTAAAATATGACTTTATAGGAACGTTCAGGGCTAATTTGGGGGGGCGGGAGGGCACTCAACGAATCTCGTAGGACATTAATTCTTTTGTATTTAATGACTCGCGCCATCATGCTACACGAGAATTCACGACATGGGAAGCGCGGATGCAAGACATAATCGATTGCCGGAGCTTGGTGATCGAAGAAGAGAAGATAATCCTCAAAACCTCTCCGTCCCCGAGAATTTGAGGGGGAACGTACGGTTACTAGACCCCCCGCTATAGAATATTGATGTTACCCGACCTCTCAAGCTACACAAAATTAATATTGGGACGGAAGAACATCCTAAGTTGGCGAAATTAGGGACTATTGGGATGAAGGAACCGTAGGCAAAATTGCGAGCTACTTACGGAATATCGGGACTTATTCCCAACAAATTTTTTACGAGCTCAAAGGAATCATAGGGGACCTAGGCATTATGAACATTACTTTGAAACCAAAAGGCGTGCCCTCAGTAAAAGCGATGGCCTTACCGGCTAAACCCTAAATATAAGCAAAAGGTCAAAGAAGAAGCTGGACAAAATGCTTGTTGGAGGTATCATTGAACCAGGTTGAACGAGTCGGATTGGGTAAGTACGATGGTCATCCGGAGAAGAAAAAAAAAGGGGGAGATACGAATCTACGTAGACCTACAGAAGTTAAACAATGCTGTGTACATGACCCCTTCCCTACGCCTTTCTCGAGATGAAATCCTTGATAGCGTGGGTGGACGAGGAAGCATATTCCTTCACCGATGGGTTCTCGGGGTACCACCGGAGCTGAATCGCACTCCGAATATCACAATAAGACTACACACACAAAAAAATGGGGATCCTTTCGGTATACTGATCATGCCCTTTGGTCTCAAGAATGCACCCACTATCTTCTCAAGAATAGTAGTTGATGTATTCAAGGAGTTCATCCATAAGTTTCTAGAATTTTATTTCGATGACTAGACGGTATTTGGCTTCATAAAGGAGCATGTCTCCAACTTTGCGCATGATGTTGGATGCTAGTTGAAAGCACCATATTTCCTTGAATATCAATAAGTGTATCTTACGTGTGCCCTTTTGGAATTTTTCTTGGACACATAGTATGCCGACAAGGGTTGATGGTTGATCCTATGAAGGTAGCGGTAATTATAAACCACTGCGGTCCCAACAATGAAGAAACAACTACATTCTATTCTCGAGACACACGGGCTATTACAGAAAATTCATTCGGGTGTACACATTGATCACAACACCCATGGAAAAACTTCTTAAAAAGGATGTTTTCTTTTTTTGGAATGATGAATGTCGGGAATATTTTTGAGCTACTCAAAGAGAATATGGTCTCTGCACCCATACTAATATTTCTGATTGGTCAAAGGAATTTCATGTACATGTGGATGCATAAGGAATCGCCTTGGGTGTTGTCCTAACTCGGCCCGAGGAGGGAGATATTGATCACCCGATTTCCTTTGCTAGTCAAAAAATATGCAGCGCAGAGCACAACTACTCCACCACTAAATGAGAAGGACTAGCCATGGTATACACATTACGGAAATATCGACACTATTTTTTGGGACACTTTAAGATGTTTACCGATCATTCGGCTTTAAAATACCTTGTGAACAAGCCTATGTTGGGGGGGGAAGATTTGCGGATGGTGCATTGCTATTTTAGGAATATGATTTTGAAATCATAGTCAAGCCGACAAAGCTGAATGTGGGTCTAGATCATCGTCTCAGCATTGAGATGAGTGAACAACCTACAAACTTGGAGGAAGGATTACCGAGATGCACTGGCGTTACGCCATTAAGGTCGTTGACGCACACTTCAGCGATATCATTCGGTTCACGACTACGAGTGTAGCCCCAGTAGAATATTCATTACGGTAGAATAAGGAGTTGGTTACTCGGGGCGGTGGAATTTACTATCATCATCGACCAATTATACAAACTAGGTGCTAATGAAGTACTCCATAGGTACATCCTAGAACTTGAACGATATCTTGCGTCGTGGTAGAGGTGCACGAAAGGCGTCGCGAGAGGCCACTATGTAGGAAAGGCAATGGCACAAAATATCTTGAGATCCGGGTTATGGTGGCCTACCCTACACCATGATTCTCATGACTATTGTAAATCATGCGATACGTGCCGGCGGAAAAGACGACGCTCACGAAGAGATGAAATGCCATTGCAACCTCAAATAGATTTGCGGAGCCTTTAACAAATGGGCCATTGATTTTTGCGGGATCAATCGAGTCCTCCGGGGAAATAAGACAGGGTGTGCTACATTATTACACCCATGACTATGTCACTCAATTGGGTGAAGCACAAGTGGTGAAGGATTGTCTTTACGAGATACTCTTTGCACACTTCATCTTTGAGAAAATCCTAACTAGATTTGGATGCCCAAAGATCTGATGAGCGACGAGGCATGCACTTCGTTAATGAAACGATACAAGCCTCTGAATGAGGAAGTTTGGATCCATCACACAAAAAATTACACCATATCATCCACGGGAAAACGAGGGCGGTCGAGGCTTTCGACCAAAATATTAGAGCGAGGAATTAACCAAGGTGCACGAATTCCGATCATAGTGATTGGGATGTACGAATTCCCTCTGTTCTATGGACCTATTAGATGACGTGCAGAAGCTAATAGGAAGGACCCCCCTTTCGGATGGTCTATCGCAAGGAGGCCATTATGCCAATAGAATACATTGTTCCTAGTCTACGTATCGTAGCATTTACAAATATGGCGAGAACCCGACATAATGGAAGAACGCCTTGCGCAAAAAATGGCGTTGGAAGAAGATCGGTTCATTGCTAACTTTCATCAACGGGTTTAGAAGGCTCACGATAAAGCATGGCATGATCGACATATTTGCCAAAAGACATTCGTAGAAGGCGACCTAGTCCTCTTATACGATAGCCGGTTCCGAAACACCCAAGGAAATTCGGACAACAACGCTTGGTCCCTACATCGTTAAGGAAATCACGGATGGTGGAGCAATCGGGTTAGCTACCCTACGTGTTGACGTGTTACCGGAGATATGTCAATGGCGGTCGGCTCAAGCCATACAAGGTTAAATGACTATATGGTCGGAGTAATTGTCTCGGGCATAATCGGCCCTCCGGAGGATGAGGGGCACAAATAGGATACGCACTGTTGGTCATGATAATCAAGCGGCTCCAGGGGACAATTGGTGGACCACGGCCACGGTGTCTTGGAATGAGTCACAATATTTTGTTGGGGGATTTGTTGGAACATGGTCTCCTACAAGCTACGAAATTGGTCGATTTTGTATATTTTTTATTATATTTAGTCTAGCATAAGGGTTTTGGGGTGGGTCAAAGCCTTGAAAGCATTGTAATGGGTCAAAGGGTAGACCTAGAGTCCACAAACCATGGTTTACATACCATAGGAAAGATTAGGCTACATTGTTATAAATAGAGGGATATTTTGAATTATAAGGGAAGAAGATGATGAGATCTTGATGTGAATTGTGGCTTAGTAGATGCTGTTTGGGTTTTTGGGGGAAATGACTCTGGCTGTGGTTTGTGTGCGAGAGATCCCAAGTCTGCTTGTGTGCGAGACCCTCTTGTTGTGTGCGTAAGTCGGGTTTGGGTATTGTAAGAATGAGCGGAAAGGATTAATGAATGAGAAAGGTTGTTGCATAGGCTGAATGTATTTTTACTATTGATGCAAATCTTTGATAGGTTTGTTGTGTTATGCATATTTTGTGTTAAGGCTGCAAAGAAATCTTGTGTTAAGTGTTTCTTCTGCATACAGGTGCAGTTATGTTATGTTTTATGAGAATAAATGTAATGCTACAGCTATTTGTTTTAGAAGTATATGATTTTTTGAGTACGGTAAGTATAGTTTACCTTGCGCACGTGGATGCGAAAGAGATCTATAGATTTGGTTACGAGATAGGCGATCTGGTCATTATTAAGCGGGACGTGGCTCTTCTTGGCTTACCTATCCTCTCTCGGGGTGTGGAAACCTGGTTCCGACACCCACACATACTACTTCAAGTGAGACTTTGACACTGCACAAGAAGGACACTACCGAAAGGAGCAGTAGTATAGTGGTTTGTTGGCAAACCTTAACCTCGAACTTGGGTCGGGACCCTCGAGCCAACACTAGTGGTCGGTCAAATTCTACCCGGTTGGGGACAACGATATTCTTGTACAACTTGAAAGAAAATTTTGACTTGTCGAATGCATGTTTCTTGGAACTTTTGAGGTAAGTTACCATAAAGTACTCCCTTATATAAATTTGAAATATAATCGAGTACTCTTTGCAATGAACATTACAAATGGTAAATTTTATGAATGTTAATAATTATATTGAAATTAATGTACATTTATTAATATATCTTTCCATGATCACCAACTATAGGTTATTCAAAGATAAGGTTCTTTCGAGTGATAATGTATTGTCGGTAGATGCGAAGAGGCAAAGAAATTGTTGAAAATGTTGGGTGTTGAGTACATATCATATCGTGCATGTCCAAATGATTGTATTATATATAGAGGAGAATATGCGAGACAAAGTGATGTGTCAGAAATGTGGGCATGACGGGTATGATAAATAAAAAAAGAATAGTAAATCACGTACTTGTTCCTCCTTTTAAGATATTGAGGCACATGCCTATAATCCCAAGGATTCAAAGGCTCTTTTGTTGCAAAGAATTAGCTATGTTGCAGGGGGATGGCATGCCTCACACAAAAGTGAGTTGGGAGTTATGCGAATCCCAACTAATTCAATAGCCATGAAGCATATAGAGAATACATGGCCCGAAAAATTCAAGGATGAAGAAAAAATTCTACGACTCGGCATATCCATGGATTACATCAACCCATATTCCCTCCCGAACACCAACTATTCTTTTTGGCCTATAGTAGTGATTAATAACAATATCCCCCCAAGGTTATCGGTGAAGAATGAAAATCTACCATTTTTCTCCCATTGAGCTCTATCTTCTACATTGGGTTTTCTACATCTACAAGAGAGAGAAAGCTTAGATCCGAAGTCGTCGAGGACTACAAAGAACCCATCCCATTGAGGAGATGCTGGATACACCTTCTTGTTTCCTCCGACTACACCTATGCCATGTCTGTTTGTCCCATCAGCGGTTTTCCGCAAGATGTCTTTTCCTCATAATGGGAAGATAGTCACCATCGACCGGCTATCTTATCATGAGCCGCAGTCTCCGACCTCCTCACGAGACGACCATCTCTTCCGTAGCCAACAAGCAAACCGTCGATTCTTTGACCCGGTGTCTCCCCGCGTCTACAAAGATTCCACCTTGCTTGGTACCTTCCCTCACCTTCCCCCTCCTCCGGTCGACGATACCGGCTCGTCGAATGTTTGCATGATGCAATCGTCTCGGAGCCGCCCATAAACGGCTGCCTCGGCTAGTCGGCCACCTCCTCCCCGCCCTCATGCAACCCGCTCCTAGCCATTCATCTCGGCCAGTCGGATCTCCTCCTTCACGGCCCTCGCCCCTCACAACCGGTATCCACCGAACCCCTTTATCCTCCCAGGATCGGTTCCTCACGGCCTTAACCATCTTGGAGCCGTCCCTCCCTGGTCATTTCCTGTGGCGTAGATCCCTTTCTTAGCTCCCCCTCCCGGAGTATATTACGTCCCCGTCATGGCCACCCTCTCCCTCCTAACTTGACCTTGGGAATTCCGGTTTGGTACCTTGATCCCCAGTCGCCACTCCCCCACTGGTCACCCCCAAACCTTACATGGCTTTGACCTAGGTCCAACTAGGTCCCCCTCGCTTCCTTCGTAGCCACCTTTGTGCCCCCCAACACCTCCAGGAGGACCCTTCTCTGTTGCGACGGCTCCTAGGAAAGAAAGGCAAAGTTCGTAAGGGGGCAACCCATCGAGGATCGAGCCACCCCGAGCATCTCTTCCCCCACCCACGACCACCAAAACCCGCCATTCAATGCGCTTTGTGTGATATCGTCGGTCATACCACTCACTGTGTTACTGAATTGCCACACCTCAAGCTTACGGTCAACGAGACATTCCCCAGGCTACGATATCCCCGAAGTCTATGTCACTATCACGACTCCATCCCAAAACTCAAACACTTGCGCACAAACCACCCTTGTGCCTTGTGCGATTTTCATGGCCATTACACCCACCTCTGTCCCGCCTTGACGAGTATCGTTCCTCCTTGGACATGTGCCGCCAATTCAAGGCCGCTTCAATCGGGCCGGAGGACATTCCTACCCCCATTCACATTCAGTCTCTTACGCTAGCAGAGCCCTCACACACCATTTTGTACATGTCATCATCCTCGAGAAATAATTCACACGGCCTCTCAACCTACGCGATCCCCTCGGCTCCTCGAGCCAACCTTGGATCTTGTTGATATCGCCCATCCGTGCCCTTCTCCTCATGATGACCCGTCCCCCACCACTACTTCCTTGGGTGTCCCACCTTCCTCCGAGTCTTCCATCTTCAATCGATGAAGACATCATGGAAGCCATGACCAACCCAGACTTTCCACGGGATGATATGCACCACGCGCATATTTCCTCCCCTGCCGATCCCATGACCAATACATGTTGTGGAAACCAAAGACTTCATTCCTCATGCGATCGTCGGGTTCAAAAACCCCATCCACTGCACTGATGCTTTCGAAGAAGGAAACATGGCCAATATCTCGTCTACCATCAAATTTGACATTTCGGTCAAACCGAGGAATAGAAGAATACATCACCTTGGGTGCCCAATGCACCCGGAAGAAATTGAAACTTACACCAAGCTTTTCAAAGAGATTTCGTGATATCTTCGCTCGGTCCTATTCCGAAAATGCCCGGACTCGATCTCGCCATTGTCGAACATCATATCGACACACTGGCTTTCGATGCCAAACCGGTCAGCCAAAAGATGAGACCCATTCATCCTTCCGACGTGACGCTATCAAAGCCGAAATCGATAAGCTCAAGCGAGCTGGTTTCATTTACCCCCATTGAATATACCACTTGGGTTTCTAACCCAGTCTCTCGTTCTCAAGAAACAAGGCACCATTCGTATACGCACGGACTTTCGCGACTTGAACAAAAGCTTGTCCCAAAGACAACTTCCCCACACCGTTCATCGACCAAATCATTGACGAGTGTGCGGGGCATGAGGTCCTATCCTTCATGGATGGTTTCTCCGGATACAACCAAATTGCTATCCGTCCTGCTGATCAACTAAAAACCACGTTCATTAGTCCGTGGGGAACTTTTGCTTACCGGGTCATGCCTTTCGGCCTCAAAAACGCCAGCGCCACCTTTCAACGGGCCATGTCTTATTGCTTCCACGACTTAGCTCATATTATCCTTGCCTATTTAGACGACCTCACGGCGCGTTCTAAGCATCGGGCGCAACACATACATGATCTGCGCACCATTTTTCTCCGATGTCGCAAGTATAATATCCGCCTTAACCCGTTGAAATGCGTTTTTTGCGTTCCTGCCGGCCGTCTCCTAGGCTTCATCGTGTCTAAGGACGGTATCACTCTTGACCCTTTGAAAGTTAAATCCATTCTTGAACTCCCCATCCCGCGTACCCTCCGCCAGCTCCAAAGCCTCCAAGGCAAAGCTAATTTTCTCCGTCGGTTCGTCCCTGACTACGCCACCACCGCACACGGGTTCCTTAGACTCCTACGCTCTCACATCCCATTTGTTTGGGATACCCATGCTCACGAGTCTTTCGATGCCCTCAAGCAAGCTCTCACATCTGCTCCCTTAATTCGCCCTCCCGACTTTAATCGGGACTTCATCCTATATATCTTCGCTTCCACCTATTCGGTCGCTGGAGTCCTTATCCAAGAGGATGACCATGGCGTTGAGCATGTGATCTACTATGTCAGCAAGAACCTTGTGGGACCCCCTGTCTCATACTCCTATGACGAGAAATTAGCGCTGGCTGTCGTGTTCTCAGTCCAAAAAATTCGTCATTATATCCTCTTGCGATCCACCAAGGTTGTGACAAATTCCAACCCTATGGCCTTCCTATTGAGTCGTCGTCTACTTACTGGGAAGTACGCCCGTTGGGTCGTTATTCTTCAGGAATTCGATCTTGAATTTGTCACCCCAAAAAGTAAGAAAGGCTTAGCCCTCGCTGAGCTCATTTCTGAATTACCTACCAGATCGCAAGACCCTCCCGTTAATGACGATTTCCCTGATGAACACCTGTTTACCATTTCTTCCGCTGACCCGTGGTACGGCGATATTCTTACTTATTTGCGAACCCAAAAGTTCGCCCTCCATCTTGACCGTGAGGCTCGTCGCCGTATCCGACACCAAGCCCCCCGATACCTTCTTATCGGTGACGACCTTTATCGTCGTGGGGTTGATATGGTCCTTTGTCGTTGCCTCACACACGCTGAAGCTGAACAGGTCCTTAATGCCTGCCATAGCGGCGCTTGCGGTGGCCACCTCTCCGGTCTCGCTACTGCCCAAAAAATAATGCGCGCCGGGTACTTTTGGCCTTCCCTCTTCAGTGATTGCATCGAGGCAGTCAAACACTGTCCCAGTTGCCAACATTTCGCCCCTAAGGCGAGAGCTCCACCAGCTCCCCTCCATCCGGTCGTCTCCACTGGCCCCTTTTGTAAATGGGCTATCAACTTTATGGAGTGTCGCCCGCCATCCTCTGGTAGCCACAAGTATATCATTGTGGCGGTCGATTATTTCACCAAATGGGCCGAGGCCATGCCAACGTTCACCAACACGGCAGCTACCGCGGCCCTCTTTTTCTTTAACCATGTTATAGCTCGCTTCGGGGTTCCCAAGCAACTGGTCTCTGATCATGGCAGACATTTTGAAGATGATATATGGCGTGAGCTATCCTCACTGTTGGGTTTTGAGCACCAATATTCCTCCTCCTATTACCCCCAAGGTAATGGCCAAGTTGAAGCAGTCAACAAAACCCTCAAGACCATGCTTCAACGAACAATGAATAAGCACAAAACCAACTGGCATCTCATGCTCTTTCCTGCCTTATGGGCCTATCGAACCTCCGTTAAAACCGCCACCGGGTTCACCCCTTTCCACCTTGTTTTTGGAGAGGAGGCAGTTTTACCAATCGAGTGCGAAATTCCTTCTCTGCAACTAGCCGTTGAACTTCTCCCTAACACCCAACCGCTAGAACAACGACTTATCATGCTCGAGCGCGCCTCTGAAGACCGCCGTATTGCCTTGCAAACCATGGAAGCGGCCAAAAAACGCACCAAAGCTCAGTATGACCGAAAAGTCCAGCCTCGCACTTTTCACGAAGGTGACCTTGTTCTAGTCTATGACCAGGCCCATGATGTCCTGGGTCATGGGAAGTTTGACTCATTATGGCTAGGCCCTTACATCATTAGTAAGGATCTTGGCAAAGGGGCATACCTCTTAGAGGATTTTGAAGGTCATCCCCTTCCTAACCCTCGCAATGCACTCTATCTCAAGAAATATTACCCTTAGCATTTCCCCTCGAAATGCATGTTTTATTTTCTTGTAGATAGCCAGCATCTGTTGTTTCATTTTTTCCTATTGCACCAGGACCCATTTCGTCCTCGCAAAGTTACCTCACCTTCATTTAAAATCGAATTTCCTCACCTACAACTCTTGTACTGGGGGCACCATACTGCCCCCCCTACTCGTCCATGTTCGTGTCGATTTTCGTCATGAGTGCCCACCTTGTACTCATGCTTCCTTGGTCCCCCATTGGGGCCTTTACTGTGTGGCAGCACTATCATGTCACCCTTGTTTAGAGCATCCGAGTTGAGTCATCATTGCATTCATGGAGTCTATCCCACGGCCTTTTACACCCTACTATAGCCCTCCATTCTTTTTGCTTGGTTCCTCTCTTGCATCGCATATCATGACCTTCAGCCCCACTGTCCCCTATCCTTTCGATATTGTGCCAGTCGCTGCCATGTCATTCATGCCCTTTATGCTCTAACAAGGGAAGTCGTCCATTCGCCACTCCATCCTTCCCATTTCCACCATCATCATTAGTGTCAGTCTGTCCGTCGCCCTATTGTTCTTCTCTCGTGCCTTAGTTGAGGATCTCTCATTGCCTCACCTACGGCGGACCTCCTTCTGTCAACATCAGCACATTTATTCCAGAAGCAAGGTCTAGAGGGCGGTGTACCTTGGTTCCAGCTTCCACTTTTGTTCGGTGCCTCGGATCAGGCAGGGGGATTTCTCACTTCCCTTTGACTTGATTGCTTCTCCAGCTCCTTTCAGCATGATCGAGATTCGTATACCGGACAGTCCAGTGACCCAGCAGCAGCTCTTGATGATTCCCGGGCGTGTGTGAGATGTCTCAGCCCTCATGAGGGGGTGGCCCTGCAGGTAGCCCCCCACATGCCCGGATGACCTCTTCATTGCAGCCTTTGATGCCGCTCCAGATTTTGATGATGTCGGCCTTAGCCACTTGCAGCACCTCTATGATTTGCATGTATCAGTCAGATTTTGTGAGCCCTTCCCCATTTACAGGGGGCATTTGGGTTGTATTTATCTCATGTACTCGGATGATATTGTACTAGTCCTGGCTGTTATCCCAGGCACAGCATGTATGTGAGACTCTTCATTGTATTTTTATCTGGCTCTTGATTATGCCAGCTGTACTCTATGGTTCGGTCCCTTGTTCACCGGACACACTATTCTTTTGTACTTTGTCACGGCGGGCATAGGTATGCCTCCCCCGCCGCCTTCAGCACAGGTACCCTCTCATAACAGAGACTTGTTGCACTTGCGAGTCTCGTCTCCTCAGGGTCTAGTCCTTCAGCACACTATCTACCTCATATTTCTCTCTCTGACATACCCTTTTTGTTGTCTAGTGATTGTCTTCTTACAACGTACTTCGGTCATACGATTTGCTCCTGACACTCGCACGCTAGGGGGCAATCTGTTACACCATTTTTTGGTCATCTAACTTTTCATCATTAGATGGACCCAAGTGCACCATGTAAGACCAGTTTTACCCCAAGTAAAACTGCTTTCACTATGTTAATTAGGAAACCCCAAAAGGAATAATTAATTAAACCATAATTTAATTATTATTCCCAGTCATGTTTAACCTAAAAACAAAGAAATTAATGAGATAAACCCATAGTTATCTTATTATTTTCTAGGAATAATTATTTAAATAATATTCCTTGTTAAATATGACCAAATCAACCACCATTAATCAAATAAATCATTATTTATTCGATTATATCCCAACCACTTCCTTAAAAAGATAAATAAATCATTTATTTATTTATTTTTCACTAATCAAGGGATTTGACCCAAGTCAAACACCCTTTCCCTCCAACAAATAATAATAAAATATTCCATACAGGTGGATCTAGATGTGATTAACATTATTTTAATCATGCACCAAGATCTAGAAGGACCCAATATTTTGTTATAAATAGGAGGGTTTTCCCCATCATTCTTCACCTTTTGTTGCATATTAGATCACTCTCGATCTATACACTTGGTCTCATTTCTGCCATTTTGCTCCCATTGAGCTCTACCTTCTACATTGGGTTTTTCTACATCTACAAGAGAGAGAAAGCTTAGATCCGAAGTGCTGAGGACTACAAAGAACCCATCCCATTGAGGAGATCTGGATACACCTTCTTGTTTCCTCCCAGGTGCCCTGTAATATAAAAATTCATTCAAAAATCGTGTTCTTGTCTTGTCTGTTGGATGCATGGAGCAAACTCTTTACTTTTCTGCTTAATGTCTTTCCATTTATAGATCTATTTGTTGCAGCATTTTAACTACTAATTGCAGATCTGAATATGTTTTGCAGCCTCTATTGTTGTTAGGGCTATTAGTTATGCGTAGCTAAAGTGGTTCTTTTTCGTACACTTCGACGAAGAATTCATACTAACAATTATGTTCTCCAGACTCAAGCCAACACTACAAAAAAACCAATAACTAGTTTGTGGGACAAAGACAATCATTTTCAGCAGCTCAAATATAGTGATCAACAAATACAAATTAGATGTGAGAGTGAAGAAGAAAGTTTAGAAATTTTGGAAAAAAGGGAAGGATCTTTACCTCTTTGTTGTGCTTCATTTCAGTTCATCAAAGACAACCTTAACACAATAAAAAATCAGCAGTATTTGGGTATTGTTATGGACAACGAAGAAGACATTCAACCTCATTATTAGTCTTCACAAGAAAAAGAAAAAAAATGTTGTCCAATACAAAGAAAACAAGGATTGCCTCCTCCTTTTTCTGAACAAGAGATCAATCCGATTCTGAACATGCAGCCAACCTCTAAAATTCTATATAAAGAAATTATTTCTATCTTCTCTACTGCTAATTTATGTATTGCAGCATTGCCTCATGAAGAAACAAATGAACATACTGATACTGGTGCTGTACTACCTTCTCAAAAAGACCTATTTCCCGAGAATGCCCTTACTCATAAAAATGATGGTTTTCAGACAGAACTCAACCCACTCAATCATATCATATCAGGTTTACTGAAGGACAACATAACAGTATATAATGAGGCTTCCAAGTTAGATGATCATGAAGAAGAGGCAGGGTGTCTTTCTCAAAATCATCCCAAGCACAACCAAGTGGAAAAAGAAGTAGTCCTGGATGAATCCCATGGTTTAAATACTCATAGCCAGGTATTATTTCAAGATCCCTTTGTTGTTTTCTTAGAGGCATATAAAGAAGGAGCATGCTATGCCAAGAACAGTTTGCTGCAAAGTGTAAAGAATATTTTGAGCGATGCTATTCAAAAGCAAGTAAGATGGGAGTGGCCTTTTTTTTTTTCAGCACACCTAAAAGGCTGAATGAAAATCAATCATGTGGTCACTTACTTGATTGGCTGTATTGGAAAAGAGAGTTCACCTAATGTAGATATCATATACAAGTTAGAATAGGATAGATAGGTATGCCAATAAGCTCATCACTATGAGCATATTTTTAGTTTTAGGTTGTTTTGACAAAAAGAAAGAAAAAAAACAAAAAGAGAAAACAGGGTAGATAAAAGAAAAGGTACATCCCCATACCGAAAAAAGAATATTGCTAAAAGTGTGCAAGCCCAAATGCCATTGCTGTTGAAAAAGGATATTCTTGTTCAGTCATACAACCTAACCATGATTGAACATGTTTTAAATTTCGGCTGATAAGTTAGAAAATGAAGATTTGCCAAACCATTCAAACTTGGCTCATTAGTAGAATAGGTTAGAAAAATATATTGGTTCCCAAAGCTCAAATTTGAACCAAAGAAGAAAATAGAGGGATGAGTAACAATTCTTGAATTCTAGCCCTCAAGTTTCTTGTTTTAATTTTGCAAAAATAAAGTCTATGTGCAGCTTGTCCAAAATGCCATAGCCCATGACAAATCAGATTGCTTAACCTTGGTTTGGAAATGTTTTAAATTTCATGTTAGTAGGTTAGAGAATGAAGATTTGTCAAACTGCTTAACCTTGACAGATAAGTAGATTAGGTAGAGAATAAAGAGCTCATCAGTCTAATCTGAACCTTGGATGATGTAAGGATAGAAGTAAATAGTTTTCATGCTTTCAAAATAAAAATGATGTCAAGGGTTTGCCAGTCCAAGTGCACCCAAGTGAAGAAAAAATGCTAGGAAAAGTATGATGGGTAGGTAAAGTTGATATTGAAGTAATCATGTTTTTTCAGATTGTGAGATCATAGCTTCAAAGAACAACAACAAATCAATAAATGGAGAAAGAGGGATTTGCTAAGTACAAGTAAGGTACTGATCTTCAAAACTCAGAGATCTGAACTCTGAGGTTCTGGACACCTCCAGAAAAGAGCTTCCCTCCCCAAGTGGAGCCACTGTTAGTCATCAATATTTTTCACTATCTTTAGATGACTATAGGATGGTTATAGATTTCTAAAAACAACATTCATTGAATATTGTGAGTTTTAGAAATCTCATTGCCTTCATTATCCTTTTCAAAAAAAATTCACTATTCTATCAGTTTTCCATTTCATGGTCACCCTGTCACTCCTACAAACTCATTATAGACTTACAACTCTCATTCTAATCCTTCTTGCCTTCATAAAACCTTTTTCCCATGTTCTCCAGGTCCCTCAAGCATTGATGTCCTCAAAAATATCTCTGTAGGCTCTCTAGATAAATCAAGTACATTGGGTTTTGGATCTTCAATACAACACTTTTTGACCATACTCTATTTTCACTTGAAGATCCCTAACCCAAATTTCAATCAAGATCAGGTCAAAGGACCCTCCCACTAGGTCATTAGGGTTTTCACATGTCTAAGGTCATCCATGGATGTTTCAGGTACTGCTTTTTCTTTGCCGAAATATGGCTTAGATATAATAGAATGTCAAACATGGTTATTCAAGAAGGACCTAAAGAATTTCCAAAGAAGACTATCCCTTCATTTCAGATTCTTCACATGAGGAAAATGGATAAAATTTGGCACTTCTTCAGGAGTGTTGAGATTTCTATCAGCAAAAGGTACCGATGAGGAAAAAGACATGGAGGGAGCACACAAGGCCAATTTCTCTTCAAATTATGTTTCTGAACAAACGAAGACAAAATTGAGAAAAGTGAGAGAGGTTTTTGTCAATCATAGGTAAAGGAAGAAAAACCTCCTTCAGATCTTATATAGGTATACAGGTACAAAAGGTTTGCTGCACTTCTCAAGTGACCTTGAGAAAATTAAGTTTCCTCATAGCTGGAGTGTCCAAATGACTTTCTTGATGAGTCAAATGGAAACTAGACTGGAATATATTTCCAATGAGCTATCATGAGCTCAATTTAGAGTTGAGGAAGGCCTCCAAAAGTTTCCTGCACCATCACTCTGCATTTCTACACCATCATTCAACAATTTTTGACCATATTTGGCAGAATCAACAAAAAAAAGGTATATTTGGAAAGTAGACAGGATAATATTTCCAACGAGCTATCATGGGCCCAATTTGGACACTATGAAGGCCTCCAAATGCCCTATGAAAAAATTCACTTTGCGCTTAGGAAATGGCACTGCACACTCAGGAATTGGCACTGCGCCCTTGGACATAGAGGTTTTCTAAGCCCTCAAAACACTCAAATCAATCCAAATTTCTTCCAAGCTCTTGCCAAAGGTTCTCCAAGCAAATCTTAAGGGTAATTACATGCCATACACCTATCTTCAAGAAATTTTGGTGTTTTCTTAATGAATGAAATCAAACCCTAAGAGAAACCCTAAATTTCAAAGTTTGAAATCACTGTTTGAACCTCATTTCATATTCCTAGAAAGAATGTCAGTGATAGAAGGGGTAATTTCATAGCTGGAGGGTTTTCATTAAGTTTTTTTAGCCTCTCACTCATTCTCATACACCTACACCCTCACTCACTTATTCCCTCACTTGCAAAAACTGCCATTTCATTTACCTTCCCTCCATCTCATTGCACATAAATCCTAGGGTTGGAAAAAAAGAGTTTTCAAAATGTTAGAGGGAGAGGACAGTGGCATTGGTGGAGAGGCCCAAATGCCAAGGAGGCATGAGCACAAAGGAGGAAAGATAATAGATTTGAACCCCTCAAAACAAGGGAGCTAATGGAATCTCCCCTTAATGTTTCCTATTTCAAGCATGTAGGATGCTACGAATTTTGTGAAAAGGTGCAGCAGGTGCAAAACCACCCTGAGCTAACTAGACTATTTATCATTAAATTGCATGACAAGCAAGTCAATCTTACTGGGATTACATTTTCTTTCTCTACTAATTCTATTGCTGCAGCTACTGGGATACCTAGTGTGGGTGAAAATTGATTCAAGAAAGCAAAACTAGACATGAGTTACTTTGAGCCATATCTAAAACCTAGGTATAAGGATCACCACAAGTCCATATTTCCTTTTTCACACCTGCTTGATAGATATGCACCCATGATGAGGTTTTCACTTCTCCACAAAGCCATCAACAGCAAGATGTCCCTTCATCTTCTCATCCTCCCATTCCTCCTTCACCATCACAACCCACTACTCATGCATCACCATCCACTCACATTCCCTCACCTCTTGATGACCCTTCCACCTCACCATCCACTCACATTCCTTCACCTCATGATGATCATCCTTCATCACCTTTTCACAAATCCCTCACCACCATCTCATGGTACTAGTGCATCAAAAAATGAAGAGGGCAATGAGGAAAATGGAAAGGAAAAGATTTACATTATTTCTGATGCATCCTTACAAGAATCCCAAACATTATCAGCAAGACAAATTCCAATTTTGACACACTTTTGCACTTTTTGAAATTTTGACTGATTTGGCTAACAGAAAAAGGGCCAAACGCACAACGCCACTAGCACTGCGTTCTTTTTTGGTTCACTAAATGGAGGAAAATTTTACATTTTTATGATCCTTATGCTAAGGAAATCACGCTAAAAAAATTTCATTCCATTTGGAGCAGAACTGGTTCCTTAAAAGGGCCAAAAACAAGCGAAAAATCACCTTTCTGCCCTCTTTTCAGCACTGGCGCTCCACCTTGAGCAGTCTTTGGAGAATGGAATTTTGAATAGGAAAATGGGAACCAATCTAGAAACTAAAGGAATATTTTGAAACTAAATAGGACAAGCTTTCCAATGAGCTAGCATGGAGCTCATTTGGACACTGGGAAGGCCTCCAAAACTCAGCTACAAAAGGGAAATTTTTCCAATTTTGGCGTTGCGCCCTTGGCCTTGGCACTGTGCCCTTGCCAGAAAGTCAACAAAAGACACTTGGAGTTATTTTGAAAGTTATTGAGAGGCCCTTAAGTCAATTTTTTTCCAAAATTAGCTCATATAGTTATGTTAGGAGTCATTTTTACATTTATTGAGTTGGGATATTTGTGTCCTGGGCCTTGCATGGTCTCATAGGAAAAAATGACTTAAATGTGTAATAAATGACATTTTGGAACCCTAGATAGGGTTTTTATCCTAATTTTCAAGTTAAATACTACATGGAGGCTTCATTATTTTTAAGGGTTGGTTGATAATTGAGAAGAATATTCCATAGATTTTTGAGTTTGTGAAGAAGTTGGCTTTGGAGTTGTGTGATTGTCTTTGGACTGAGCATCAATGGAGAAAGAACATTCATAAGATTCCTGAACTTGTTCAAATGGTGATGTCATTCTAATCTAGTTAATGTTTCTTCTTATGTTTCCATGATTTTTCATCTTTTCTCTTGCAATAGAACATAATTTTTAGGTTAAGATTTATGTTGTTGAGAGGCACCTTAAGTCTGTCTGATCTCTATTTTTTTAATGTTTTTCCCTGCTAGGTTTGATTGAAGAATTCTTAATTGTTCTTTGATTCCACTTAGCTTTTTTGTCTTGAGAATGATTTAATAGAGTCAAGCCAGAGAAGTTTATGGTATGCCCTGTCCTTTGGTGTAGCTTGAATCATTGTTTTCTAGGCTTTTCTTTGAAGTTTTCTTATTAGGGTTTAGGCTAAAGAATTTTATGGTTTTCCATGTCCTTTAGTCTATCTTAAAATGGTTACTTTGAAGGTCTTAAAGTTTGATTAAGGAATTTAGGAGTTCCCTGCTCTTTAATCATTACTTATGTGTTATCTTGCATGTTTTCTTTCTCTAAAGGTAGATAGATGGAGAATTTAGGAGTTCCTGCTCTCTAGGGTTTGCTGGATAATTGTTTTAATGTTTACTTTCTAGGGTTTGGTAAAAATAAGTTTATGGTGCACCATGTCCTTTGATTCTTTATTAATGCATAATACTCTTAAAGACTCTTCTTGTTATAGTACATGTTAAAGGATTCTTAACTGCCCTTTAAACCTACTACATTCAAAACTTTATGTTCATTTCACACTCACTTAACCTATTTAGATCTATTTGGCTTTGTTAAGCTTGCCCTATGAAACACCCTTGACCTATTTTTGTACTTTTCAAGACCTTTTGTAGAATCGATAGCCCAATGGTTTGAATCTCTCTTACTCTATCTATTCTTCTTGACAAGCAACCTAACCAAACAAAACAAAACAAACAAACCGTATCAATATAACTAGCCTAAAATCAAAACCCTAAAATCAATCAAGTTACATATTTTACAAAAATATAGAGAGATCCCTCTCTGAGCCCAGGAAGGCTATGTCCTAGGGCTCCAAAGTTGGTTTGATGTTATCCCTGTTCATTTGGTCTTTCCAATTTGACAAATTACGGGGGTCTATCAAGACCAACCAATGGTGCCCCCACCCTCAGCACAACACCTTCCTCACATCATCAGTGAGCGAGCACTTCCATGTTTTGGGGCACCCATCTCTGTGTTTTGTACAAACCAAACCCCATTATTTTATTCTTTGGTAAGTGTACAAAGACCACAAACGGTGCACTATGTCCCCCACCCACTCATTCATTTTTTCTCCCATGGAAGCAGTCTCTGACTACCCTTGGTCAGAGTATACCACCCTCATGCTGATAGCCACTATGACATTCATAACCAGTTTAAACCCTCCCTGGAAGTCCTACTGACTCCAAGGGTTTCCCAATCAAAAATAGTTATAACTGTCGCCAATCTGATTTTCATACTACGACCTTGGGCCACTGAATCCCCATCATCGGTTTTCAGTCACCCCTTGCCACCATGCCTATGTTAAACCCATCACATCCAGAATCCTGATCCTCCATATCAGCGACCCCCTCGTTCAGTTGAGGCTTCCTTTTTTTCGACTTCAACACCTATTTTCCAAAAAAGGAAGCGATACCTTGGATCACCCCTCTCCACAAAAGGGGCATCTTCGAGTGACACTGTGAGAGACATCATTGCCCACAGATGTCATCAATCCTCCTAAAATTCAACTACAACACAAGCTTTCATGTAAAGATGGTATTGTACCTTACAACCATTGCACTTTGATCAAATTCGTCGAAGACCTGTGCCTTCATAAGCATCTTTGTCAGCAATGCTTACACGGGAACGTCCCAGCCAATGCCTATGCATACAATGCGCATTTATATGCCATACCAATTTTACGCATATGGGTATCACATTCTGCCTATTTTCAAAGAAAAAATTCCCCTGAGGGCGTCAACAGTTTTCATCATCAGCCAACAGATCACTACCATATTAGTGACACAAACCTAACATGTATCTATCAAGAAGATTTGTTTAACTTGCCAAAGCATTACGATCATGGGACATGCCCGCCTCGTAGAAAATTTGTATACATTGTATTATACCATTGCTTACAGGGGTCCCATAGGACATGGTCACTCTTTGACCTGGTGCAGGGTGTTTCCAATTTCGAGCTACACGCGAGTCTCTCTCTCTCTACAAACATTATAAAGAATAGAAAGTATAATGTATTTAAGCTATACAGTTCTTCCTAGACCTCAACATTAGGGGGAAAATCTTATCACTAGAAAATCGTACAAGAAAAGGTGACATTATTTAATATTAGGCAGAAGGATTTATAGGGCTGAGAGACATTAGAGAATCTGAAAGTATTTAAAAATCTCTAAGGTCTGAGGAAAAATCAAATTGCGTACAATAAGGACTAGTCAAAAGTGCATTTGTGCACAAAATTCTTCGATAAATGCGCCCTTCCGCGCCTTTTGAACCAAAAAGCGCGCAATCCTTGGAGTGGCGGAAGTTGCTTTCGAGACCACAAAGGCACAATCCAGGACATTGGTTCCACACTTGAAGCCACCTAAGGACAACCACCCAAGCCTCCTTAGGACATCAAGGGAGCACACAATGGAATCACCCTCCTCTCTTGGGTCACCATCCATAATGTATCAAGAGAGGGAAGGAGGATTTTAATTATCCTATAAAAGGCCACCAAGATATGAACACCAGGAGAGCACATTGTTATGCTGGCCAGAATTTCCCCAAGCAATACCAATAGTGTGTGATCTGAAGCAGAGATAGAGGGGACTCAGTTGTTGGCCATCCAACAACTCCAGTCCACCATAGTAGAGAGAGGGAGACTTTGCGCTAAGGCAGCTCGAAAGTAAAGACATCCTTGCATCGAGACTTAGAACCCCAAGTTCTAAGGGCCCATTGGAAATTGGGTTAAGGTTTCATCCTCATTTCCTACCAGCACTCAATAAGAGGGGACAAAAGTGCCGTCGTTTGGATTATTGAACTTGTTTGAATATATTCAGAGCTTTTGTGTTAGTTTTTTTAGTTTTGTGTTTGAATATGCATGTTATTTCTCTATCTAGTATGTTTATGTTCTAGCATGTTCCACTAACTTGCTTGACTCCATATATTTTCTTCCTGTGACCAGTAACTTAAGAGGGAAGACCACACGCCTTAAGTTGGTGTGATTTCGCACATACGTGCACCAAACACACTAACACACCAAATATCACAAATTTTTAGAGAATTGACACACCTACCCCATCTACTACAATGAACTATGGATCATTAGTTGTAGCAAACTATGGAAATTGAACAAGATTGCAATGCCTCATCAACAACATGGAATACAATGAATTGAAAAACATTGATTGCATGGAGCTCTACAATATAATAATGATTTAATAGGACTACATAGTGACCAATACAAAATTTAGTTTTTTAAATGATTAATTATTCCTAACAATTAAGTAGAAATAAATCCTAGACTCAGGAGATCTAAGTCAAATCATGTAAGAATGAACCCATGAAACTTGGGATATTTCAAATTTCAAAAATATAGGATTGAATTCATTTTTTATAAGTAAATAAAATAAATATTAAAATTTTATAAGACTTGGAACAAATATGATGAAATTGAGAAATTAATATACGTTCAATGCATTTTGATGCTACACAAAAAATATAGTCCCTGAATAAAGGGAGTGACTGGAAATTTCATAATAAAAACTATCTATAATTGGACATCACAAAATAATATTGTGAACTTATTAATTGGCCTTATTTAACATTCAATTTACCTACAACCCATTCCATTATGAACAATTGATTTGTTTTCTTGAAAAATGTCATGGGTGCCAGAAAGAAAATAAATGTGGTTGCGTTGCCACAAACACGAACAATCACCACAAGGGGGAAGAACCATGCACCATTATTATATGGCGGTTCTGGATCTTAAACCCAATAAATTTGGTTACTCTGGCACACAAGGGGGAAGAACCATGCACCCTCATTTCATGAGGGTTATGGATCTTAACCCCAATAGATGTGGTCACTTTGCCTCAAACAACCAAAATCATGTAGGGGAAGGACATTTCAACCTCATCATATGAGGGTTATGGATCTTAACCCAAGGAGAAGGAACAAAAATAAGTTATTTCCCCTAGTCCACCAACATTAATGACTAGAAGTCAGATTACTAAGTGAAGTGAAGAAATAGAAGAATCATAAAAAGTGCATGTGGATAATGTTAGGTCTATCTATTACTAGTGTATTCCTTTATTGTTGTTAGTTTATCCCCCTTATTGTTATTTTTGTACCCATGTAACCCCAATATTATTATTATTGTTCCCTTACATTATTATTGTTAGGTCGGCTAGGATTATATTATGACCCCATGGACTCCTATATATAGAAGGAGTTTTTGTCATTTGTATCATCCAAGAATTGTTCATTTATGTAATGTAAAGGATGTTTACCCCTTGAAGTGGATTGTTTCTAAGGCGTTGATCTCTATTTTCTTCTATTTTTAGAGCTGGTTTCATAACATTTGGTATCAAAGCTTTGGATTCTAGGGTTTCGCTGCTCCAAACAGGTCATCGTGGAATTTTATCTATAAATTTGTATATATAGAGGTTAAGAAGATGAAATCTTTATCACGTGAGGCCAAAATCCTTTGGAACATCATGTTAAAATTTCAGATCTTGGTTCGCAATAGTTTCAAAGATATGATCTGTGGAAGTTAGGGTTTTTTCATGCTTCCGAATTTCATCTTAAATAGGTGACCGTGGGAAAATCGTCATAAGTATCTCTCTGAGCATCATATTGGAATTATGTAAAAATTGGCCACAAGTACATGGGCTTTAGTTTCTTGTGTATCAATTTCAGAGCCGAAGGAGGAAAAACTAACAAATAGCATGTCGTACAAGTTCGCTCTACTGAACTAATCCATAATTTGGTCATTGTGGGAGATTGGGAATAAATTTGCCTTGAAGAATCCAAATCAGGTCAGACTTGTGGCATTCGAAAGAAGATTAAGAGGGATAATATAAGAAAAAATTTCAGATATTGAAGATCCGAAATCATAGAGATAATTCAGTTTTAATATCGAGCTCCTAAAAATAAAGAAAAGGGTGTGTATTTTTTTTTCTTTGAATTGCATAAGCCTTGTTTGAAGAATCATTTTGAATTGATTCCAAGGGCATATTGTAGAATAGGTATCAGTATTGGGTTTTAAAATTCCCCCTAAAAGGAATTCAACACCCATTAAGCCTTCATAAGGCTCCACTATGACTCATGAAGACGAAGAAGTGCAACATGACATATCAAAATTACACGAGCAAGTGCAACAAATTTCGCTCTCGCAAAGAGAAACAAAAAATGAAATGAAAGTTTTGAAGAAAGACGTGGCATTTAAGATGGATGGGTTGAAGAAAGGCATGGAAGCTAAGATGGATGGTTTGAAGAATGGCATGGATGCTAATATGGATGACATGGTAGCTGGCATGGAAGCTAAGATGGATGACATGGAAGCTAAGATCAATGAAAAAATAGAAAACATGAAGAATGATCTAAAAGAAGACATGTCAGGTTTGAGAAAGTTGATACAAGAAATGTTTCCTAATGGCGAAATGATAGTAGAGGAAACTCATGATGAGAACAAAATAAATGTTAATCGTGATTTCATAAACTCTAATGTTGAATGGAAGACCCACCATATTCCAAAGATCGATATGAGGAAGTTTAATTGCAAGGATCTCGTAACATGGATAATACATATGGAGCAATATTTTGATCTCAATAATGTGAAAAAAACACAAAAGGTACGCATTGTAGCTTTATATTTATAACAAAATAAATTTGTATGGTATCGATGGCTTTGCTCCCGTAAAAAAATTGTCACTTGGTTAATTTTTACAGAGGAAATGATAGCACATTATGAGGATAGAAAGAGAAACACCTTGTTTAGCCAATTTATAAATCTGAAATGAAAGGGTTCAGTGGTGGAGCACATTGAGGACTTCCAAAAATTGAATATAAGGGTAATTGATATTCCATAGGAACACAAGATTGATGTCTTCATAGTGAATTTAGAGGATAGCATCCAACATGAGGTTCACGTTTGGGAAACTGATTCATTGGATAAGCCATTTAGGTTGGCAAGAAAAAATGAATGTAAAATTATGGCGACAAGGAAGCCTACCACTCACATCTATAAATATGGAAGTGTTGCTACTCCTAGACTTCCAAAACCTACAAGCTTGACACCACAACAATTGGAAGAAAAATGAGCAAAAGGGCTTTGCTATATTTGTGATAGAAAATACACTAAAGGCCATAAGTGTGCTGAGAAGAAATTATTTTACATAGATTGTGAAGAGAGGAAGAAAATGAAGAAGAAACTTCAAAAGAAGAGGATATACACCAGGAACCAACCCTAGAAGAACAAGAAATGGGTCCGACCATATCGTGTAATGCATTGGAAGGAATTACCACTCCTCAAACTCTCAAGATAGAAGGACATATAAAGAAGAAAAAGGTAATAGCATTGATTGATTTGGGTAGTACCCATAATTTTATTCATTGTAAGGTAGCCAATGAATTGAATTGTTTCCTATACACAACACCAGAATGTCAAGTGATGGTTGCAAATGGAGGAACTATAAATTGCTATGGAAAATGCCATAATATCAAGCTAACCATGGGGTGATATGTATTTAATAGTAAAATGATTTCCATTCCAATGGGAGGTGCTTATGTTTTACTAGGAGTATAAGGGTTACAATATTTGGGGATGATAACATTTAATTTTCAAGAACTTTTCTTGAAATTTTTTTCCGGAAGGAAAGGAAGTCGAATTACGGGGTATCACAGGGAAGCCAGGAAAGATAACAAGCTCTCATGTCATGAAAAATATTTTGAAGAAATAACAATGAGGCATAATTTCACAATTATGCTCACTAGAAGTTCCAACATCAAAATCATCTATTTCCCTAGATCTCCAAAAAGTCTTGGACAATCATTCTAGGGTGTTTGAAACTCCCAAAGGACTCCCACCTATTCATGATCATGATCATGATATTCATTTGATTCCAGGAAGTGTTCCTCCAAACACCAGGCCTTATAAATATCCTTATGTCCAAAAGAGCGAAATTGAACGTATGATTGCAGAAATGTTAGAGGATGGTATAATTCAACATAGTCAAAGTTCTTTCTCTGCTCCAGTAATGTTGGTGCACAAGAAGGATGGATCATGGATCATGTGTCCAAATTATAGGGAGATCAATAAGCTGACTATTAAAGATAAATTTCTCATTCCTGTGATTGATGAATTATTATGATGAATTACATGAAAATTTTATTTTACCAAGTCGGATCTTCGTTTAGGATATCATCAAATTAGAATGAAGACTGAAGATATTCCGAAAACAACATTTAAAACTCATGAGGGTCAATATGGATTTTTGGTCACGCCTTTTGGCCTTGCCAATGCACCTTCTACATTTCAAGGGCTGATGAATTCCACTTTCAAACCCTTCCTTAGAAAATTTGTGCTAGTATTTTTTGACGATATACTAATCTACAACAAGTCTTGAAAGGATCATGTTCAACATGTTGACAAGGTGCTCAAACTATTGGAGGAGAAAAAATTATATGCAAAACATCCAAATGTTTCTTTGGAGTACAAGAGGTTGAATATCTGCGTCATATTGTATCTCATGAGGGTGTTAAGGTAGACCCTAAAAAAATTAAAGCCATTAAGGAATGAAAAGTCCCCACAACCATAAAGCAGTTATGAGGATTTCTCGGGTTAACAGGGTATTATCACAAGTTTGTTAAGAATTATGGGAGAATAACATCACCTCTAACAACATTATTGAAGAAATATGAATTTTCATGGACTCCTGAAGCAACTAAAGCCTTTGAACATCTTAAAGAGGCAATGTGCCTAGCACTGGTCTTAGCTATGCCAGACTTCACAAAAACCTTTATTGTGGAACGTGATGCCTCAAGAAATGAAATTGGTGTTGTTTTAATGCAAGAAGGAAGACCCATTTCCTTTGAAAGTCATCCAATCAAAGGAAAGTATTTATAGAAAGCTATTTATGAGAAGGAAATGTTATCAATACTACATGCACTAAAGAAATGACGACCTTACCTAATGGGAAGACACTTCAAGGTAAAAACTGATCATGATAGTCTTAAATTTTTTTTGGAACAAAGACTATCTTCAGAAGAGCAACGAAAATGGATCACAAAGATGTTGGGTTATGAATTTGAAATCATCTACAAAAAAGGGAAGCTAAATGTTGTTTTAGATGCACTCTCAAGAAAGAATGAAGAGGTGGAAGCATTACTTTGTGCCATTTCTATTATCCAACCAGATTGGATAACAGAAGCAAGGGATGAACATAAGAAGGATGAATAAGTGTGTAGATTCATTCAAAAGTTGCAACAAGATCCTAGTACATCTGATACATTTAGTTGGAAAAGTGATTCCTTATGGTACAAAGATAACTTATATATTTGTAAGATTTCCCAACTAAAACAAAATATTCTTTTGGATTGCACACTTCTCCTTTAGGAGGACACTCAATATTTTTAAAAACTTACCACAGGGTGAAGAAATAAATTTTTTGGGATGGCCTTAAATCTGATATTCAAAATTTTGTGGCAGAATGTTTGTTTTGCCAGAAAAATAAAGTTGAGACAATTAAGGCCCCGGGTCTTCTACAACATTTATCCATTCCAAGTCAACGTTGGGAGGATATTTCAATGAATTTTATCACAGGTTTACCTAAGTCTGAAGGAAAGAGTGTCATCATGGCGGTAGTTGATAGACTTACCAAGTATGCACAATTTTGTGCATTACCTCATCTTTTTAAAGCAAGTACAACTGCTACTACATTTATGGAAACAATTCAAAATCTACATGGAAACCCAAATATTATTGTGAGCGACAGAGATCCCATTTTTACTGGAAATTTTTGGACGGAGTTATTTTCTTGTTTGGGTACTCAATTAGCTCATAGCTCATCTTATCATCCTCAATCCGATGGTCAAACTGAGATAGTGAATAAATGTTTGGAAGGATATATTCTTTGTTTTGTATTTGATAAAAAAACATAATGGATCAAGTGGTTACCTCTCGGTGAATGGTGGTATAACACTTCCTTCCATATTGAAACAAAAAATGACCCGATTTATGGCACTTTATGGATATCATCCACCGTCCATCACATCATCTTTAAGAGAAAATTCTAAGGTTCAAGCAGTGGAAGATCACATCGAGCATCAACAAGAAGTTCTCCAACTCTTAAAGGATAACCTAAATTTGGCACAAAATCGAATGAAACAAAAGGCATATCAACATCGTAGCGAGAGAAGTTTTGATGTAGGAGACTGGGTATTTTTATGGCTACAACCATACAAACAAATGTCCCTCAAGCAAGTTAATAAGGATAATAAATTATCACCAAAGTACTATGGTCCTTACAATGTGTTGCAAAAGACTGGTACTATGGCATACAAATTGGAGCTTCCTGCTTTGTCGTGAGTGCCTCCATGTTTCCATGTTTCATGCTTAAAGAAGGTTATAGGTGAAAAACTTCCAGTTCAAACAATATTTCCAGAACTTGATGAGGAAGGAAAAATGATATTGGAACCTGAAGCAGTCATGGAAACAAGAACTCGACAACTACGAAATTGATCAATTTCAGAGTATATCATCAAGTGGAAGAACTTACCCACTGAAGATTCTACATGGGAGGATGAGAATTTTATACAGAAGCACCCGTAGCTACTCAAGCGTTGAGGACAACAATTTTTTTAAGGAGAGGGGCATGTTAGGTCCCTATATTACTATTGTAGTCCCTTATTGTTGTTAGTGTAGCCCCCTTATCGTTATTGTTGTACCCCTGTAACCCCAATATTGTTATTATTGTGCCCTTACATTATTATTGTTAGGTCGACTAGGATTATATTGTGACCTCATGGACTCCTATATATAGAAGGAGGTTTTTCCATTTGTATCATCCAAGAATTGTTCATTTATGTAATGTAAAGGAGGTTGCCCCCTCGAAGTGGCTTATTCCTAAGGTTTTGATATCTCTTTTATTTTATTTTTGGACCTGGTTTCATAACAGATAAGGTTTTGATAATGGAGATAAAGCAATGGATTCAATATTATTATGTATTTTTTCTTTTGTTGCATGGTTTTATCTCCCTTATTTTGTCTAATAAAAGATCATGCTACTTTTGGTTGTTGTATTTTTAGGTTATTTTGAGGGTATTTCTTATATATATCAATGTTGATGCATGGGGTAATGCTATCATTATAAAGAAACAAAGCTTGGACAAGTGGCCATCAGAGGTGGTCACACCTATCGTGAGTACAAGAGAGAAAACGTGTGTGGGACCTCCACCTAAAACTAGCATGAAAAAGTAGGGTGAAGAATCATGCAACTTCATGATATGTTAATGATGGATATTAACCCCAAGAGAAGGATTAAAAATTGTTTCACCCTCTGCGAAAGTCACATTATTGTATGAATTGGAAAGGTGGAAGAATCCAATAAATTTCTAAGTAAAAAAGGTGTTGAGAATGAAGGGAAAGCCATGACTTCAATTTTGTAATGAATTTTTTTCTTTAAGGCTCACTTTCATCACCTTTTTGTCTAGTTAGAGACCCTATTTGGTTTTAGCTAGTCTATGTTCCTAGGTTTTCTAAGGCTTGGTATCAAGACACATTAGTGTGTGGACTTAAGTCCCAATGAAAGTTTATTTAGGAATGGAAAAAACATATGTGTAGGTGTTGAAGCCCCGAAAATCGGGTCTACAACAAGGGGGATACCCACCCGGTCCGGACCTTGGTTAGCAGCTCCTTTTCCGTTTGGTATAGTGGGTCCGACTGGGGATATGGGACCAGTTTCCCAATATGTGTGTGTGTGTGTTGAGAATTGATATTTCCTTTCTAAAAGTTCCTAAGTGAAATGATTTTATTCTAACTCTAATCTAATAACATGCAATTGTATTCTAATAAACAAAAATATCTAATTCTACACTAACCCGGGATGTAATCTTTCTGTTATGCGATCTAAAATGATTTCAAATAACAATTGGTAATAAAAATCATTCAACTGTTATGAGAAAAGAATTCAATGGAGATAAACCACTTCGTATAAAAAGTTAGACGAAACAGTTGTGAAAAACATATCGCATAATAAGCTACTCATATATTAAGCATAAATAAATAGCTATCACCGTATAGAAGTGCCAAATGATAACTCAAGCATTCACGCATCAATATATAAACAACTGAACATGAATATCACTTTAACACAAAGGCAGAAATAGTTAAGAGATAAAAGTACCATTTATAACTAGTTCTGCTCATGAGCTTCAAGCAATAATGACTTATCTCTTCTTAATCCAACATCCACTAAGAGTACAAAAGTGCAACATCAGTAGTAGATATTAAATGCAGATATCAATAAATATTGTTCCATTCATTCATCAAAACCTCCTCGGAGGGTACAAAAGTGCATGTTATGAGGACAAGTTTTTGACAAATTTCAGGACCCTTCTTTAAATGCATGAGAAGGGTTTAAATACTACTAACTAAATCTAAAAATAATTTATTACAAAAATGTAGGATACGGTTTAAATGACCTTCCTCATTTCAGGCAAAAATAAATCAAAATTAATACTAACACTGAATCTAAAATTAAAACTAACAACCAACTATTTGTGTATCTGTTCCTTGAAATCGCAAGCGTTCAACATTTTTTTGAGAAGAGTCGGTTGGCCGATTTCTGACTTTAACTGTCCTGCGAAAACGGAATCGGAAAGAGATGGCGCCATCTTCTCGGCAGAATTGATGATACATTTGAGAGTCATGCACTGGCTATGTGGTTTTACCAAATATGCCCAGTAATAATTCCAATTCAACTTAGTTAATCTTTTGATTGATTCTGCCTTTTCTTGAGCCTTCTGTCTCCAGCCTGTCTGCAGTTGCTGTACTTTCGGCAGATACCTTGGAGTGGTTTTTGAGATCAGATTTTCCTTATGCAAATTTTCATTATGTAGTCAATAACACTATTTTCTGTTGTGGCTGCTTCTTCTTTCGCTTGCTCTGCTTTCTTGATTTGTGCATCCCATTTGTTAAAGAGCATTTCTTTGTGATTGTCGTTGATTATTGGTGCACCTGCTCTTTTCCCATCCTCTATTTCTTGCCAAGCCAAATATTCGGTAAATCTTTTATTAATTAAATCATAATCATTTCATAAGTCTACGACTTGATTAGTGATTTTATCACTTATTTCACAATAAGAGTTCCACTGTGATATTCTTTGGAACAATGCTTCTTGTTGCTGCAGTAGTTGATCATTTAAGGAAATGGATTCTGTGATGAATTCTATAAGCTTAGGATCATCCTTGTGCATCTCTTGCATAACCTGTAACTGTTTTTCTCTTTCAGCCAAACTGTTCTGGTACCCTATCTGCATTTGTTGGAAGTCCTGCTGTAATCTTTCAAGATGTTTCTGTGCTTCGTTGTTGGCGTTGGCTTGTTGCAGTTGTTGCTACAAAACCTGTATTTGATCTTCTTTCTCTTTCAGTAGTTGTTGTACCTCAGATGCTTTATCAATGGTCACAGAGGCATATGCTCCTGTGATCTGAGACAATTTGGTGAGATTTTTAGTGGGATCGGTGGTAGGATCTTGCCATAGGATGTCTAATTTCTCTGCATCATGAGAGAGCACGTTTTCCAATTTCCTTTTCTTTCTTTGTCTTCTCACTATTGCCTTGTGTTGTGGACTATAAAATACATCAAGAGAAGGAATTTCCTCTATTTTAAGTATAAGTTCAGAGGATGGGGTAATGCGAATATGTTCCATTTCTGAGACATTGCTAATTGTTCCTGTGACTATATATTTTGTTGCCCGTACATTACTCACAGGTGTCTTTGTGCTCTGTCCTTCAATATTTATTAAATCATTGAATGTCTCCCATTCTTTATCTAGCTTGGTTCTGACTGATGGTGGCTGGACGATGAGAGGGGGAGGATCTAGCTGTGGAGAGGTCAAAACTTGTTGCTATGGGAGCTCCTTTGACTGGGCAGTATCCCTTACTGACCCTTCACTTTTATCATGGTCACTTTAAGACCTCTTAGAGTGTTCTGACGTTTCTCTTCCGGACTTAGATTTAGATCTGTCTGTGCCTGAACTTCCACTGAGACTAATACTAGGAGTTGGTTCCCTTATGGGTTCCAAGCGTAATTTATCCAAAGGGATATTAGCTAACATCCTTTCCCTGTATATCTTGAACTCTTAAAATTCTGTTGGAGGAAATCGCATTTGGGCCGAATGTAGAACCTATTTAAGTGTACCTTTCTGTTGGAACATATCATCAAAAAGATCATCTTCTTTAGAAAACACCTTTATTTTGACTGCAATAGTGAAATTTTTAGCAATATCATAAGGGTCGAACGGTCTTCTTGGAAATTTGAACAATCGTAGACATGTTATTTTGTTTACTTCTTTGAATGCATGGCTTACATCAAATAGTGAAAAGGCCCCATAGGCCACAAGAAATTGTGGCCAAATAGCCTTCTTTTTGTCCTTAAAATCTTTAGTCAAACCTCCTTCTTCGCAGGTTTGATAAGCAATTTCTCGTGCCATGAGTTTATCGGGAACATATAAAGGTAAAACATGAGGGGAAATGAGACTTCCAAATACCCTGACATATGTAAACAGTTCTTCTCCGAACCATCTTGCGACAGGAAGTATATCTACCTCTGCTTCGGGAGAAAATCTTGGAGTGTCTTTATCATATAACATTTTGTACAAGGGAAAAATGATTCCATGACAAATCTTGTAAAAATACGGAGTGAACTTGGAATCCCACAATTATTTGTGATAAATATGAATGGGTAAGGGGTCTTGAGTCGTCCATTTCCAACCCATTAAAGGAAACTTGGAAATATAACAGATTGCATCCATCACATATGCAGATAAGTAGAAAGGGGGATAAATTCTCTAAGAAATAGTTCTTTTAGACTAGTAATTTAAAATAGCTGTGGCTAAGTTGTCAGATAATATCTTAGCCCAATCCACAACAGTAGGATTAATGGCGGCATCCAATAATGGTAGCCATTCAGATGAAAATTTATTAATGTCTGGCTTCCCAAAAAGTCTATAGAGCATAGCAGCAGCAAAGCAATCCGGGGAGGTGAGAGAACCAGTACTATACATACCATGTTTATCCTTTTTTAGTGGTTCGTCCCTCCTTGACCAGTCCTTTGTGCATTTTGCCAGGTCTTCATTTTCTTTAGCAAACTTCCCCATGAACTGTTTGTTATAAGTCACCTGTGGCTCTGGTAAATGATACATGAGTCTCAAATCTTGTGGAGTGAACGAGCCAATGAGTCCTTGACCCTGAGTCTTAAATTGTCTGTTTGTGATGTCAGCGCTGTCCAATACCCATTTAACCATGTCCGTGTATGGAAGAATTTTGGGCCTCACCGCTATTCGGTGCAAGAACGAGCAAGCTAGCTCTGTAATAGACGCCTCAGAAGACCCATGTGAGCCCGCAGTAGTTGTAACCTCCATTATTTTGGGATTCTCTTCCTCAAGTAAACTGTACATGCCTTCCCAAGTAGTAATGCTAGCATCTTTATTACAGGCAGTGTTTGTATACAAGGGCGTCATTTCTTTGTCTTCAGAACTTGGAGCTTTGCCTTTCTTTCCCATAATATCCTGAATACTTCTTTGCATAGTTTTTTGTTCTTCGTTCCTGCAGTTTACAAATGAGGTGAGAATAATGATAAGAAAAAGGTGACGGGAAAGCTTTAAATGCCTAAGACATATAAAATATACCACTTTACGTGAAATGGCTCTTCGATCAGAACAAAACCATATTTCATTAATGATTGGCAACTAACTCATTGATTAACATTAAAGCGCATAACTAGGTCTCGGTTTATGGAAAAACATTTTTCATACAACGAGCCCTAAATATCTGCGATAAGGCGATCTGCGATTTGCTTCGCAATATCGTAGATCGCAATCTCGTGGAATCGCAAAATCGCAATACCGCAATATTGCAAAATCGCTGGAGCGTAGCATATGACAATCATACGTTAATGTTTTTTCTGCGAAATGCGATTTGCGATATGTGCCATCGCATATCAGCGGTTTGAGGTTTTTCAGCGTAAATGATATTTGAGGCATGTGATGCGATGAATGTTTTTAGTGCGTAGTTTCGCATCGCAATCTCGCAATCTTAGAATTTTTCTTGTAAGGAGGTATCCATTACCTTTTTTGCAATGCGATATTTTTTAAGGAATGATTTTATCCTACCTTATTATAAAACTTAAGCTTTTTTAGATTTTTCAAGGGGTATTTTCCTAAGTTTGTGATAGTAAGTTTTATTGAAAAAGGAAATACAAGCACTAATTGATTTTTAAATTTTTTGAATAAGGGCCCCCACTTATTTAGAAGTAGTGAAAATACTAAATAAGAAGGGGGGTTGTTGTTGGCCACAACAATTGGCGATTCACTTGGAAGAACCAGTTATCTTTCCTTTTCTTTTGAATTTTCTAAACTTCCAAAACATAAAATTTTCCAGAAAATCAAACTTTATTATAGAAAGACAAAGTACATTATGCTTTTATCTATCAATGATATTTCGTTTCTTCTATATTTAAATTTGATTGTTTACTTCCTCAAGCTAGTCCTTGTATCTACTTCAGTCACTACTTGGTTTATAAAGATAAAAACAAAGGCTTCTCTGTAAATTAGTTTTAAATATGCTCATTTGTCGTAGGTAGAGCCTCTGCTGCCAGCAGGAATTTATAGCCTCGACAGGGCTACCTGTTACCCAACAATGATCCTGTATCTTACTTAGATAAATATACAATTTTCAAAGAGAAATCCATATCCACACTTATCGCTTTCATTTTATTTTTACCCTTAAAGAACAATGTCTTGGTTTGGTAGCCAATTTATGACAGTGTCATTCACTTGATTTATAACTTTGTTGAACAAGCTGGCTCGTGATGAGACCCCTTGTCTTTTGATTGCAACAATCTTGAGTCATTGCCCTGTTGTGGTATGCAGTATTGGCAAAGTCAGCAAGCTATAATATCTATGATCATGATAATTCAGCTTGTGATGAGACCTCTTAATCTTTAAGTTAAAGTGTATCATTGGATTATTCCCTGAATGTTGTAATTTCCTAGGTGGGGAGGAAGTCATTGTTTCCTTAAGATGGCGCTGGACGAAAATGGTGGAGTTTTTTGGAAAGAGATTTTCTACAGAGAATCTTCGTTTTGTTATTGATACCTTTTACTGGACTGATATAAAATAATTTCCCACTAAAGGTCGCTTTTTATCAAAATTTACAAGGTTGAAACTAGTATCATTTCTAGGCTTAGAGCCTTTAACTGTATCTTTCAATAATAATGATCAATTTTCTAGAAGAATTCTATTTATACAAGTGAAAAAACAAAATCTAAAAGAGAATTTGTATCTTTTTCGTGAATTCCAAATGTAACCATTTACAACTGGTTTTATTATGAAAATAAAGAAAACTAATCTACAAAATAGAAGAATGATCTCCTATGGAAAATATTTTTTGAGGATCTGTCCGTTAACAGGGAAAGACTCTCTTTTTCCTGTTAAATCCTGTAATATAAAAGTATATGGACCTATGACTTCTGCGATTTGGAAAGGGCCTAGCCACATTCGTTGAAATTTCGTATGTTTCCCTTTTTCCTCATGAGCCTTGTCCCATTTTAAAACTAGATCTCCCATCTGAAAGTCCTTTCTGGATATCATGTTTGAATCAAAAGAAGCTTTTAATAATGCTTGGTGATGAGCATGAGTTATTTTGGCCTGTTCTCGTTGCTCTTCTAGCTTAATTATTTCCAGTTGCCTTAGTTTCAAGGAAGAAGTTGGTGCTTCATCAATATATTGAACTAAGGCTAAAGAGGGAATTGCTAGATGAGTTGGAAGAACCACTTCTTTCCCATAAACTAAATTAAAGGGAGAAGTTCCAATGGAGGATTTCTGCGTTATTCGATCTGCCCATAAAGCATATATTAAATACTTATGCCAATTTTTGTGATTTTGATCAATGGTTCGCTTAATAATTTTGATTAAGTTTTTATTTGTAGATTCAGCTAGCCCATTCCCCTGTGGGTAATAATTGGCAGAGTACTTAATTTTGAAACCCCTTTTGAGTGCAAATTCAGTCATAGCATTACCAAAAAAATACGATGCATTATCAAACATTAAAGCAGAAGGTAAACCAAACCTGGTGATTATGAACTGATCTATGAACTCGATGATATGCTCGGCATTAGCCGTCTTGAGAGGGACTGCTTATACCCATTTAGTAAAATAATCTGTTGCTGTAAGGATATACCTATGTTTTGTAGAAGAGTGAGGAACGATCTCACCTATTATATCCAATCCCCATTGATCAAAAGGCTACTCAATGTTGACTGGTTGCAGCGGCAATGATGGTTTCTTTTGTCTCCCAGTAGCGGTTTGACAAACTTGACATTTCCTTACGTAGCTATGTGAGTCTTTGAATAGTGTGGGCCAGTAATAGCCTGCGTGGAGGATTTTATGTGCAGTAGCGTCTCCAACATAATGTCCACCTGCTGGCCCATCATGGAGTTCCTGCAAGACTTTTTCAGCTTCAGATTTCTCAAGACATCTAAGGAGAACAGAATCATAATTCATTCTAAAAAGAACATCATTCACGAGCTGATATTGTTTAGCCTTCAAAATTAGAGCTCTTTTCTTGGTGTAATCGAGATTTGGAGGAGCATATCCATTCTTTAGATAAAATACGATATCAGCGTATAATGATTCAACATCGTTTAGGCTTACCTCGTACATTTGTATCTTTGCAGATGGTATTTCGGAAATAAGCGATGCTCCAACTAGCATTTTGCAAAAGCCTTGACCTTTTACAATACTTGCTAGTTTGATTTCTACGTCATATTCTTGTAAGGCAGTAACCCAATTGGCTCTTTTCTCACCTACATCTTTCTGTACTAAGAGATTTCTTACCGCTGGAAACGGTACTATGATTTTTGTATGGGTTTTAAGTAGAAAGGGTCTGAAATATTTAATTGCTTTGAAAATAGCATAAGCTTGTTTCTCTACATCTGAATAATTTAACTTAGCCCCCTGTAAATTTGAACTGAAAAAATCAATTGGAGCTTCTGCCTTGTCTTGATTTGCTTGAGTGAGTATCGTAGCATGTGATCTATCAGAGGCAAATGTATATAAAATAAAAGGATCGGAAAAATTTGGAGTTGCTAAAGATGGAGCGTTAACAATTGCTTGTTTGATCAGATTGAATGCCTCATATTCGTCTTGGCCCCATTTGAAGTTTGAGTTCTTTTTAATCATTGCTTGTAAAGGAGATGCAATTCTTGAAAAATCCGGCCAAGGAAAGATTGCATAGATTTATTGTTGTGAGGTAGGGGTATTTCGGAAATCTCCTTGATTCTGTCAGGATCAATATGAATTCTAGATTTTGATACTATGAATCCAAGAAGTTTTCCTTCACTTAATGCAAAAAATGATTTTTTCGGGTTAAGTGAAATTCCATACCTTTGACAATGTTGAAAGATTTGTTTTAAATCTCTAAGATGATTGCCTCGTTTCTTGGAATATACAGTTATATCATCCAAGTAAATTACCAATGATTTGTTAACTAATCCCTTGAATGCGATGTCCATGGCTCTATGAAATGTGGCACCAGCGTTGATCATACCAAAGGGCATCTTTTGATATGCGTAAGTGCCCCATTTGGTTTTGAATGTGGTTTTCAATTGATCATCGGGATGGACCAACACTTGGTTGTAACCAGAGAAACCATCTAAGAAGGACATTAATTCTGATCCTCCGACTGCCTGCAATATTTGCTCCATGGGAGGCAAAGGAAAATTATCTTTTTGGCAAGCTTTGTTAATATTTCGAAAGTCAATGCAAATTCTAATGTCTCCGTTCTTCTTTCTAACGGGAACCATATTGGAAACCCATTTAGAATGTTGAATGGGAAAAATGATTTTGGCTTTCAATAACATATTGAGTTCAGATTTGATATGTTTTTCTAAATTGGGATGGATCTTTCTCAGCTTTTGCTGGACAGGTTTTTCATCGTTTATCATTGGGATAGTATGTTGGATGATAGAAGTGTCATAAGTTTTGAGTTCATCGTAGTTCCAAGCAAAAACACTTTTGTATTGTTTCAAGAGACGAACACACGCTAATTTTTCTTCAGGAGCTAGGCCAAGGCCTAGGTTGATATTCTGTGGTTTTGTATCAGTTCCTAGATTTACTAATTCATAGTTCAAAGTTGAACTTTGTAGTTTTGAATTGGTAGATCTTTTGAATCGATATTTCAAATCATAAAGGTATTCTAACTTGACTACTGACTTTGGCATAACATTATTAGTTCTATCTTGTTGCAATTGTCTGTCATGTTGGTCCTCATCAATTATCTGATTGGTGTAAGATCCTTCATATGTGAGGAAGCTTACAATATCAGGATCATCGTTGAAAATCCTCCAATTGGTAATGTTATCAGGAATTGAGGGTCTAAATATTAATTCGATTGAAAATCGTTCAGGGCTATAGTCTTATGAAGGAATGAGCTTGGAAGCTACATTAGCTAGGAGGTCTGCACTAGCATTCTGGAGTCTGTGGATTGATGAAATATTAAATGATATAAAGTGTTCAGTCAGATATTGAACTAAAGATTGATAGTGCTTTAAATGACCTGATAAACAATGTATAGTATTGCGTACCTGTCTGATTACAATTTCAGAATCTCCAAAAATTTGTAGATATTTGATGTCTAATCCGATTGCTTTGTATAATCCTTGGACTAAAGCCTCGTATTCTGCGGTATTATTGGTGCAATCGAACTCGAGTCTACAAGTTAGCATAGTTTTGTTTCCCTATGGACTAATTAACATGCATCTTGCTCTTGCTCCTTCATTAGATTTAGAACCATCAAAAAATAACTTCCAAAATAAAGATTTATTTACAGGAGCATCTATAAAATTAATACATTTAGAACTATCTGTTTGAGAAATATTTTCTACTTGAGATAAAACAGAATGTTCTAAGTAAGGTGAAGTATGAGCATTAAAATTTCCTAACAAATAATCAACTGAATAGTTGCCAATGATATTATTGCTGTATGCTACCGCTTCATTTTCTCCTTCTAGTTCTGTTACTATGTATTTCTGAATTTTTTCTCGCTCAACCTTTATCTGATTTGGTTTACCATTGTAAGGGAGCCACATGTGCGACCAATCAGTTGCAAAGTATCAGTGAAGTTTTTTTTGACCAATCTCTGCTAAGAATTAAGCCATAAAATTCTGGAATATCTACAACTAAAATGTCGATAACTTGACATACCTTTAGATTAGATGACAACCTTATGGTAACTTGATTTAATTCGCCGATCACTTCAACTTGCGATCGATCTAGCTGAAATATGCGCACAACAGATTTTTGCGGTTGAATGTTCAACTTTGCACATATTGATTTTGGTAAAATATTAGATGAAGCTCCAGAATCCACTAAGCAATTATGCAAATTTTTATTGAAAACTTCATAAGTAAGAAGAAATGGGGGAGTATGAGATCTCGACCTTCCTCCAATTAAAGCGATATATTTTGGATCAATTTTATTAATCACATTATTTGGAGGTCTTCCCATTTCATGGGAAGCTTGAGAGATTACAGGGGCGGGCAGAGGTTTTTCTGGTAAAACATGTAATTCTTTCAAAAGTACCTTTTGCTGGTGTTTTAACTTGCTCAATTCATAAAAAGTGATGTTAGCCCTGGTCTTCTTCATGTCTTCTATGATATTATACTCCATTTCATCCGAAACGATCAACGTTTTTATGGAGTTGATGAATCTGTTTGGACTGGGTTGGTTTGAGTCGCTTTAGATGTTGTTTTCTTGGCTGCGACTTTATCCTTAGTCATTGAGCTTGCGCTCTTTGGCTTAGGAGTAGGTTGAGGAGGATCAAGTTGATTTCTACTTCGAGTGTTAACCGGGGATTCCTCTTGATCTTCTTCATCTAGGAGGATAAAATCCCACATACCTTGTACTTCTACAACTTCTTCTTCATCTGTAGTTTATTCAATAGAAATCTCCTCTTCTTCTTCTTCTGATTCAGCACTTGTGATAGCATTTGGCGGCTTTGAATCGGTCGAAGGATTTCTTCTATAAGGCTTGTACGACTTTTTAGAATATGTTTCTGCCACTTGTTTCTTAATGTCAACCATTTCGTTGGACATGGTTTTTAGAAATTTCTGCAATCCTTCTAAATCGAATGGATCTTTCGATTGTTTTTTCTTGGGATCTTCCGTAAAAGTAACCTTCTTGGATTTTCGTTCTTCTATCGCGTTTTTATTTTCTAGGGCTATGATACGTTTCTCTACCGCTATTGCTTCCTTCATATTATCAGCTAAAGTTGTTTTGTTAGCCCTATCAACGAATATTTCTATGTTTGATGGTAAAGCAGAGATGTACCATTCACTTCGCACTTCTTCGCTAGGCTTGGAAGTAGTAGGAATTTTATTTAACAATTTATTGAAACGTGAATTAAAATCTTTGATAGGTTCTTTTGACTCGGCCCTAAGGTTAGACAGGTCATTGATTAATATCGCCATAGACCTGTCATCACCGAACTTAGTCAAAAATTGATCTTGGAAGATATCCTAACTAGTGATAGATCCAGACGGTAATGAGAAATACCATGATCCAGCTGCTCCTTGTAGAGTATAGGGAAAAATTCGGACGAAAACGTCTTCATTGGTAACTCCATTGAGATTTATGGACAACATAAAGTTATTTATATGTTCTTCCGCTAGCATGCCTGCTTCAGGATTAAACTTAGGCAGGCATTTTTCAGGATGGGTCGGTATTTGACTAAAGGGCGCAGGCATTAAGACTGCCCCTGGGTTATTCCATGGAGATTGTGCCATCGCTGAACTACCAACAGAGGAAAGCACAGAAGATGATCCCTGCGGTTGGGAAGATGAGGATATTACGATTCCAGATGTTTGAGAAGGAGATGTGGAAGTTCTAGTGGACTGAAGAACAATAATATGAAGTGGAGGGGTGGATGGTTGACTTCACGGTGAAGAGGTTGAGCTGGATGATGATGATGAAAGAGTCTCGTTATCAGACCCTTTAGGTGATTTCCTTGCTCTATTCCTTGTAGGTAGAGGTAACTCGGTTGGTTGAACACCAAACTTTTCGCTCTTTAATCTGGTGAGAGGATGAGCAGGGTTATATTGTGAAGTCACGCTGCCTTGAGATTTATCAGATCTTTGAGGTGATATTGAAAATTGTTGAAGTTTATGGATCAAATATTCAACTTCAGGAGGTTCAATAGTAGATTTTTCTGAAATGTTAGGGTTTGTGGTAGCGGCTATTGTTCTTTCGACTTTTGGCTCTAGATTTAAAGATTCTAAGTGCGATGGGGAAGTTGGGGGAGATGGTGAGGGCGATTTTCTCTTAGAATGGTATTTATATTTTGACTTAATTTCCATTCATAGTTTGAGGCCCTCCTTCTAGCACCAAATATGTTGAAGCCCCGAAAATCGGGTCTACAACAAGGGGGATACCCACCCGGTCCGGACCTTGGTTAGCAGCTCCTTTTCCGTTTGGTATAGTGGGTCCGACTGGGGATATGGGACTAGTTTCCCAATATGTGTGTGTGTGTGTTGAGAATTGATATTTCCTTTCTAAAAGTTCCTAAGTGAAATGCCTTTATTCTAACTCTAATCTAATAACATGCAATTGTATTTTAATGAACAGAAATATCTAATTCTACACTAACCCAGGATGTAATCTTTCTGTTATGCGATCTAAAATGATTTCAAATAACAATTGGTTATAAATATCATTCAACTATTATAAGAAAAGAATTCAATAGAGATAAACCACTAGTCCTTTGTGCATTTTTCCAGGTCTTCATTTTCTTTAGAAAACTTCTCCATGAACTATTTGTTATAAGTCGCCTGTGGCTCTGGTAAATGATACATGAGTCTCAAATATTGTGGAGTGAACGAGCCAATGAGTCCTTGACCCTGAGTCTTAAATTGTCTGTTTGTGATGTCAGCGCTGTCCAGTACCCATTTAACCATGTCCGTGTATGGAAGAATTTTGGGCCTCACCGCTATCCGGTGCAAGAACAAGCAAGCTAGCTCTGTAATAGACGCCTCAGAAGACACATGTGAGCCTGTAGTAGCTGTAACCTCCATTATTTTTTGATTCTCTTCCTCAAGTAGACTGTACATGCCTTCCCAAGTAGTAATACCAACATCTTTATTATAGGCGGTGTCTGTATACAAGGGCGTCATTTCTTTGTCTTCAGAACTCGGAGCTTTGCCTTTCTTTCCCATAATATCCTGAATATTGCTTTGCATAGTTTTCTGTTCTTCGTTCCTACAGTTTACAAATGAGGTGAGAATAATGATAAGAAAAATGTGACGGGAAAGCTTTAAATGCCAAAGACATATAAAATATAACACCTTACGTGAAATGTCTCTTCGATCAGAACAAAACCATATTTCATTAATGATTGGCAACTAACTCATTGATTAACATTAAAGCGCATAACCAGGTCTCAGTTTATGGAAAAATATTTTTTGTACAACAAGCCCTAAAGATCTGCGATAAGGCGATCTGTGATTTTCTTCGCAATATTGCAGATCGTAGTATCGCAAATCACAATCTCGTGGAATCGCAAAATCGCAATACCGCAATATCACAGAATTGCTGGAGCATAGCATATGACAATCATCCGTTAATGTTTTTTCTGCGAAATGCAATTTGCGATATGTGCCATCGCATATCGGCGGTTTGAGGTTTTTCAGCGTAAATGATATTTGAGGCATGCGATGCGATGAATGTTTTTAGTGTGTAGTTTCGCATCACGATCTCGAAATCTTAGAATTCCGCTTGTAAGGAGGTATCCATTACCTTTTTTGTAATGCGATATTTCTTAAGGAATGATTTTATCCTACCTTATCATAAAACTTAAGCTTTTTTAGATTTTTCAAGGGGTATTTTCCTAAGTTTATGATAGTAATTTTTATTGAAAAAGGAAATACAAGCACTAATCGATTTTTAAATTTTTTTTACTAAGGGCCCCCACTTATTTAGTAGTAGTGAAAATACTAAATAAGAAGGGGGGTTGTTGCTGGCCACAACAGTAGGATGAAGTATGAGGCTTAGTTTCAATATAATTTAGTGTGTGAATTAAGTCCTAAATAAATTTGTAGGATAAGTGCTAAAGGGATTTGATGGAATGAGGTCAAGGTTGAAGAAAATTTTCCTAGCCTTCTAGGAGCATTTTTTTTTTTTAAATGGTCATTATATTTCATAACTATCATAAATTCTTTTCAAACACACATTCCTATATGATAGAATGATGAACGAAGTCCTTGATGCTTTGAATCTTTCATAAAAACATGAAGTAACCATATAGAAAGTTGTAGATATTATGGATCTAATAGGCCAAATGTGGCATGTTTTAATGATAATGTTGAGATAGAAACACACACTTAAGAAACCCAGACTCTCCAGTGGCACAAAGTGCTTAGTACCCCTCCCAATTGTATATGAAAATTTGTATAGTCATAAGTTGGATTGAAAAAGTGCTTAGTACCCCTCCCAATCGTAGATGAAAACTAGTATGGTCATAACTTGGATTGCAAATTTATTTTTATTTCATCCCTATCTACAAAATATACTCAATTATGAAGCAACAATATATAGAAAATTTTAGATATTATGGGGATGGAAAGATAAATGTCTCATGTTTTTATAAAAATGTTGATATTGAAATACAAATGTAAGAAACCTACACTCTCCAGTGGCACAAAGTGCCTAGTACCCCTACCAATTTTAGACGAAAAATAGTATGTCATAACTTGGATTAAAATTTCTATTTTGTTTCATCTATATATAAAAACTCTACTCAATAAGAAGAAAGTTTTGCTTATGCTTAATGATTCCAGTTAACTTCCTTTACCAATATTTCCTATAATAAATTTACATGAACAAACATGATATAATAAGCAACAAAAGAATTAAATTAAAACAAAGTGGATTAATTAAATTATGTAGCAACAAACTAGTTAAATCCCTCATACATACCTCTTTCATCTTTTCCCATTACATCTATTGAATTTTCATCATCACTAAATGCACAATATGTGTTGTTAAGGCTTGCTTTAATTTTTCCACTCATAGAACCAAAAACAAAAACCATGAACAAATGTATATAAAAATAAAATAAAAAATTGAAAATAAATATTAAAAAAAAAGAACCAAAAAAGAAGCATAAACAAACTGTGAAATCACAATTTAGCATGGCCATCCTCACAAATGTAAAAAAATAACAACCGTAGTTGTACAAAAACAAAGGAACAAGCAATATAAAAATATAACAACAACAATAGCAAAAATAAATGAAAATAACAAAATAAAAACAAAGAGAAATAGTAGAAAATTTCTTCTTTACAATCCCAAAAAGTGTCCATGGCCATCTTGCACATTAAATAATATAATAGTATTAAATAGAGACCATAAAATATTATGAAAAATATTAAATACACACAAAATATCTTTTGAGAAATATAAAACAAAGACCAACATGAAGATTTCATAGTAGATAACATGGACTTTGTACCAAAAGAGAACTCACCTCTACTACTACCTCTTCACAATAATATAGTGTCTCTACATATATATTTCAATAGTTTCATCAATTATCCTCCATGCTACTTTCTCTACATTGCGTTGCACTCAATATTTAAATAAACAACAAACAGATTAAGATGCCTCTAACTTAATTTACCAAATGCTCTTATATATACATGTTACCCCTTTTACCTGAACTTACCATTGATGTTAGCTCATTCTCAATAGTTGAGTTCTTTATTGTTTCATATGTGCTCTTTCTTTTCATCCTTGGAATTACATGGATTTATATTTGGTGTTTAATCTGCAATATCATCATAATCATGTTACCGTGAATAAAATATATCTAACAAGTAAATGGTGGATGTTTCCGTAAAAAGTTTAAGAAATGTTTTTAAAAAAAAAAAATCATATGCACTTCTTAATCTGGGATCCTGCATATGTCGGTGACATTTAATATGGTATTTTTACTCTAGTAAACTTGGATAATATTCTTATATGAAGACTTTAATTTATTATCCACACCTTTAGGAGAGTTGACATCATTTGAAGTGGATGTTGACTTAGTTTATACAAACATATCTGGCATTTAATTGCCAACCTTTGTATACAAATTAACAATTGTAGTGAGTAGATTCCTACATGTAACAAATTGAAAAGTCACTTATAATAGTGAGTCTGATACTTTCAAATATATCTCGCTTAGCAACAATTGGTGTATGGGCAATCAAATAAGACATATAGATATGCTTACATTATGCAAAGTTTGAGCATATTATATGATCTGAGTATGAATGTTAGTTTTTCTATGCTAATTTCATCTTCATATTTAAAATTTATTTGCTGATCTTATGCTTGATGTACATAGGTTTCCTTGTTTTTTATGTGTGTTAAACAAGTAAATTGTCTGAGTTTTATGAGTTAATTCAAGAGAATAAAGCATGAAGTAAATATGATGAGCAAAAGAAAAAAAATAACAACAAACCATCACAGTTGATCCATCAACACATAGTTTTGATGAAGGAGTTCACCCCTCTTAGGCTACATCTCCTTGGTCCAACTTCCATGGCTTGGGCCTCTCTATTAGCTAAAAAGTGAAAAATTTTCTATTTACATTCACCTACAACTCCTGAAACATGCTTCAATGAGTCTAGAATGTCCAAATATATCAGAAATGACTATTCTTGCTCTCAATTTGGTCTTCAACTGATCTAGGCATGACCTTCCCTCATGGTGGCCTGGGTTTCTTTTTTCTTCAAAGTGACAAAAAAACTTTTATAATTTCTCCCACGCCTCTGCAAGCTATACCAATGGATTCAGAACATGCCAATCTACTAGGAATGACTCTTCTTGAGCCAAAATTGGTCGAAAATTTCCCTAGATATGCTTCATGTAATTTTCCTAGGAAATCTCCTCCAAATCTGGAGAAGACTCCATTTAAGAGGGCCAAATTTGGGGGCAGCTCCTAAAATGGTGGAACCTCCAAAATTTCTGCTAACTTAATTCGTGGTTAATTGATTTTTAAGTTAGAGTTATGGGTGGATAAACATAAATTAATTGTGCATAACATGATAATCTTGGATTAATAAAATACTTAGTGCACAACCAAGGTTTAAGGGGTATTAACCCCATGCTTAACCGTTAATCAACATGTTTAAGAATCTTCCCACGTTGTTGGTTGTATGAACATGCTCATGGGGAGGGGGATGGCCCCCTCCATACCTCAGAGAATCCATATGACAATAAATGTACGCTAGAGTCGTGGTCTATTAGGACCTTTGATGATGGCCCAATGGTAAGGGCGAAGAGTGGTATGGGGGAGGTCGTGGGGTCAAGCCCGAACCTCTACCCAACCTTGTGTATACATTTTTCACGTTGAAATATATATATGTGCCCCCAAAACCTTTGAATTTGGATAACATATATTAATTCGTTCATGGACTTTGCACAAAATACATTTGATTTCGAACTTTGCATAAAATGTAATGCCACCATAATGTTTTGACGATAGCATATAAAATATAAAATTTTACCATTAGAGAAATGAAATTATAATTTCAGACTTTGGATAGGTTCCACCAGAGGGGGCACGTGGCGTCCCCTCGTTGCACCACATGTCATCCTCTAGTTGGGCTATCCATCCATAAAAAAAAAATCCAAATTCAAATTTAGGAGAAAAACTTTAAAAAAATTCACCTTCAAACCAATTCGGCGAATCTTGCTATGACACTTGTCATCGTGTCATTGGGAAAAAACTGAAGAATATTCCCTGAATATACCCTGTATGATGACTAGGCTACCATGTCATCAACCTGCCACTCTTCTGCAAAAATTTTAGTTGTTTAGGAAAAAGGACAACAGGCTCTAACTCCTTCATTCAGACTCTGTTTTCAACGAAATGAATTGCTCCAGATTCCCGGTGACAAGCTCTTCGTCGTCGTTTAGTTTCTAATCAATTCCGAGAAATTTCATTTTTGAGCTTTTACACTGAGCTAATTCCTCCCCACTAGAATCCTTTTATAACCCACAATATTTTTTATTACTAATCATGTGGATGAGGGTACTATTCCCTCACCCTTTTAGTCTCTATCCACTGAAATTTTCCCTTTTTCATCAAATTGAGATTTTCACAAATATTAACTTTTTCCTTGACTCTTGCAACACTCTCTTGTTGTTGTTGAAACCATCATGCTGCAATTCCCATGAATTTTTAGAGAAACAATCTATTCTTGTAGAAACCATCTTGTTCCTACATCGATCATTAATCAAAGGAAACTGAAAAACTGTCTCACCTTGCACACTGTAACCATGGTGATTCTTAGATGCTCTTGCTTTGTACTTGCGTCAAATCTTGACCAAGTATATTCACCATTTCCATGTACACTTTGGAAACCAAAAAAAATCATTTCTGGAACCCATGACTTCTTTGTCAAACTACTTTGTCACTTTCTCTTTGAGCTTTGCACCCTCTTGCACCGATATCTTGTTTCCAACACTGCTCAACATTGATGTTGACTGCTGCTCAACATGTACTTCTCAGGATTCTAGGCTTTAAAAATTCCATAAATATCGCAGACACTAGCACAGATCTGAGGGAAAATTTCCTTGGATGCATGAATGGCTATGTTGTGGGAGTGTCCAGACCCTCCCAGATGCATCCTTGCCCATATCAAGGGAGCATTTGATGGTTTTATTCACTAAAACTCAGTGGAACCCAGGGAAATTTTAGGTGGATGACTATGATATCCTTTGGAGGTTCTGTAGTAGGTGCAATAGGTCTGTGTTATGGTTTTTGATTGATTCCACTTCCTTAAACTCACCAAGGAAGTTGAGTCTGCTCATAATTTCCCTCATCTCATGGTTCGTGGGTTGGCTGATTACTTGGGTAGATGTGAGGGGAGGTGTATGTTACAGGTGGTATCAGAGCATGGTTGCACTCTCTTTGGGAAAATTTTGATGTTGTCAAGATTATTTTCATCCTATATTCATGTTGGTTGTGTATGTGTTTCTCATACTTGTGGTCTATGTACTTGTTGCATCCGCATGGTGTTGGTCATGGTGGTAGTGATGTTTCCATGAAAGGGATGATGGCGCGGTTGTAAATGTGTTGTCATGAGCATATGAATGGTTATACATGTCAATTTCTTACATGTTTTCAAGTGTGCATTGGTATGGTTGATGTTTTTGTGCATGAGGTCATGGTGTGTAGTTGATATGGTCATGCATTGATAACTAATCTCTATCTAGAATTATTTTTATGTGTTGTTATACCTATGTGTTATAAGTATATATGTTGTCATGATTACTTATATACATGTATTAAATTAATTGTTTGATCTTTAAGATGAGATATCCTCCCCAAGCTATGATAGGGTACGTTGGTCTATTGTGATTTGGTTTAAGCTGGCATGAGATGCCTTGTAGGAAGAAATCAAAGATGACTAGCAAGATGGTAGAATACAAATATTCTCCTTATGAATCATATGAGAAACATGGTGTTTGGAACTCTTATTGTTCAGAAAACACACTGACAGTTTGAAGGAAGAAATAAATATTTGTAAGGCGAACAATGACATAATCATACATGCATAGGAAAAAAAGCTAGAAGTAAATGCAGAAATCCTTCATACTTTGTTAGATTTGTAGTGACAAGGACCACTTCAGATTAGCTATGGACAAGAGGATGGGACTAATGGGTCATATGGAAGTAGGTCTCCTGATGGTCACAAGTCGTATAGAGATGAAACGATTAAAGATGGAAGGTTTTTGGACACGGTAGATAGGAGAGGTGACAAACACAGGTACTATTCTAGTTCTGGTTCTGACAAACACTATGATCGTCATCATTATCATCCTTACAGGAGGAGTGGAAGGTGATACTTTTCGGATGAGTTTAAGAAAGATAATCCACCTACATTTGATGGAGAGATGAAGAAATCATAGGATGTAGAGGCATGGTTTCTTGGTATGAATAAATTCTTCAGGTTGTGTGATTAATCAGAAAACATGAAAGCCAGAATAGCTACATTTAGTCTTGTTTGTAAAGTAGATATTTGGTGGGAATATGTGAATAATGTCAGGGGTATTTATGAGGAGTATCTGAATTGGAGTGAGTTTGAGAGGATATTCTTGGAGAAGAATTTGTCATAGAGATAATATGATGCTATATATAAGGAGTTTTATGATTTGTATATCGGTTCCATGACAAATGATGATTACACTAGCAAGTTCTTGGATTTTTTGAGATATGTGCCTTACCTCAAGGAGGAGAAGGCCAATGTTCATAGATTCATTAGTGGGATTCTAGTAGCCTACAGAGAGTGGATTGAGTTTTATGAGACTAGATCATTGGGGGAGGTCATTCGAAAGCTAAAACATTTTTATGAGCAATAAAAACGAAAATTTGAGCCTAAGCGCGATTTGAAAGGAAATGATAAAACTAAAGGAAGATGGTTGCCAAAGCGGGAAAGACCGCAATATGCAGGTGAGAAATAAAATGTGGTTCCTTACAAGAAGTTCAATACAGCTGAGAAGGGACCTGGAGAGAAACAAACTAGAAGTGATAGTAGAGTACCGTTGCAGTGTTGTATATGTGGCAAGGATCATCGTAAGAGGGACTATCAACAGTATTAGGGTGGTAGACCTAGATTTATAGTGCATATAAGGCACAAATAGTTTGGGATGATGGTCAAAACATTCCTTGGATTTATGCAACTGTGGAAAACATGCATACATAACATCAAGAATTTATCATTGAGATGGATAGTAAGTTTTATAATCAATTTATTTCTATTTTGGTTGATCCTAGATCTAATTATAATTATATTAATCCTAACTTGGATAAGTGTGGTTTGAGAAAATAAGTGCATGCAAAATATTGGTTAGTGCAGTTGGCTACAAGTACAAAGAAAATAGTTCACCATTGGGTAAGAGGTTGTGCATTTGAGTTAACTGATATGCCTACAAAAACACACTTGAACATATTTTCATTGGGATCATATAGCATGCTATTGGGTATGGACTAGCTATACCTTCACAAGACCAAGGTGGATTGTTATGACAAAGCCATTGAGTGATTTGATGACAATGCAGAACCAAGAGTCCTACAGGGAAATATTAGAGCCACATAAGTTAGGATGGTGACATCTATGCGGGCCAAGCATCGTCACAAGAAAAGGGTGTGTGTTATTTGTAAAACATATCTCTAGCGACAAAGGTAAGGAAGTTGAGGATGTAGATTTTTTGAGAAGGTATCCAGTTCTACAACAGTTTCAGGATGTATTGCCTACTAATATTTCAAAGTTTCCACCTCACAGGGAAGTATACTTTTCTATTGAGTTGGTAACATGGGAATCTCCAGTATAAAAAACACCTTAGAGGATGAGCACACCAGAGTTGGTAGAATTAAAGTTGGAGTTAAAGGAAATTCTTGACAAGGGATAAATTAGGCCAAGTGTATCGGCTTGGAGTACACCAATGTTGTCAGTGAAGAAGAGGGATGGTACTCTCAAGTTGTTCATTTATTACAGACAGCTAAATAAAGTGACGATCAAGAATATTTACCCATTGCTGATGATTGATGACTTACTTGTTTAGCTGAAGGGAGCAACAATGTTCTCTGAGATCAACTTGAGATTAGGATACCATCAGGTACACATCAAAGAAGAGGACATCTACAAGACAAATTTCCGAACTAGTTATGGGCACTATGTGTTTTTTGTAGTTCCATTCGGTTTGAATAATGCTCCAGCTACATTTATGTGTTTTATGAATAATGTGTTGCATCCTTATTTGGACAAGTTTTTGATTGTATTCACTGATGAAATATTGGTATATTCTAAAAATGAGGAAGAGCATGTCGAGCATTTAACAACATTGTTGAGATTGTTGAGGGAGAATCAATTGTATTCCAAGCCTAGCAAGTGCAATTTATTTCAGATTGAGGTACATTACTTAGGACATGTTGTCTCCAAGGAGGGGATATCAGTAGATCTAGAAAATATAAGGGTCATGATGGAGTGGGAAACACCTAGAAATGTATATCAGGTGAAATCCTTCAAGTGATTGGTAGGGTATTACAGGAGGTTCGTCAAGAAATTCTCACATATTTCTTATCTCAATACATCATTGCAGAGGAAAGGTAAGAAGTTTCAGTGGACATAGGAGTGTGAGGCCAATTTTGAACAACTTAAGCAGTTGTTGATACATCTCCAAAGTTAAATATTACAGAACCAAAAAAATATTTTGTAGTATGCATAAATGCTTGCAAAATAGGGCTTGGTGGAGTCCTTATGTAGGATGGACATGTGGTATGTTACGAGTCACATAATCTAAATGAACATGAGAATAAATATTTGATGCATGATCTTGAGCTAGCAACGACCATTAATGCGTTGAAGATGCATAGGCACTGTCTTCTTGGCAGGGGGTTTATACTGATGAGTGATCACAATGGATTGAGGTATTTGTTTGGCCAACCAATTATGAACCCCAGGAAATCTATATGGTTGGATACGATCAGTGATTTTTACTTTGATATCAGGTACATCAAAGGTAAAGAGAACATGGTCGCAGATGCTCTTAGAACCAGATACATGTAAATCCCATTGCAAATATGAGATCTTATGGAACAAATTTACACGATATGATCTTGTAGGTAGGTTAGAATGATTTAAGGTATATGGAGCTTAGGAACATATTGCAGCACAATACAGGTAAGGTACAGGTAGATGTAGTGGTGCAAGTACATGTACATGTGAAAGCACAGGTGTACAAGATGTGGACTATCGTCTCACAACAGATGGATTGGTCAAGTTTAGAGACAAGATATATGTTCCAGATAGTAGTGAGCTCAAGAAGGTGATCTAGAGGAAGTTTCATGTGAAACCATATTCAAGTCACCCATTATATTAGAAGACATTGATTGCACTGAAGAGGTTATATTATTGGCCGAATCTAAGGAATGATGTGGAAAATTTTGGAGCCATATGTTTGGATTGTTGACAGATAAAGGTTGAATGTAAGCATCTAGGTGGTCTACTACAACCTATTGTGATTCTAATATAGAAATGGGAGGTAATTTCCATGGAGTTTATCACAGGTTTTTCGAGGACAGTGAGGTAGCATAATTCCATCATGGTTGTTGTGGACAGGTTGAAAAAGGTTGCACAATTCATCCCAGTGAAGACTACATATTCAAATAGTGATGTAGCATAGGTGTTCATCAAAGATGTAGTCAGATTACATGGTGTTCCAAATAAGATCATGTCGGAGAGGGATGAAAAATTCACTTGCAAGTTTTGGAAGGAGTTATTTGTAGGATTAGGTACAAAGTTAGCCTCCAGTACAATTTATCATACACATAAATATGGATATACTAAGAGGGTCAACAAGATCTTGGAGGACATGTTGAGGATGTATGTCATGCATCAATAATGTAAGTGGTAAGAGTATATACCATTGGTTGAGTTTTCATACAAAAATGGGTATCAGGAGTCACTGGAGATGAGTCCCTTCGAGGCATTATATGGGAGAAATTATAATTCTCTGATGAGTTGGAGTGATCCAATTAACATGGTGTTGATTAGACCAGACATGTTCGAAGACATGGAATAAGACATGTAGTTTATAAACAAAATTTAAAGGAAGCACAAGACATACAAAAGAGTTATGCAGATTAACAAAACGAATTTAAGGAGTTTCAAGATGGGAGCATGTTTATTTGTGCAGCAAGCCCAAGAAGAGCTCATTGATGATCAAATCATGTGCTAAGTTGGCACCATGGTATTGCGAGCCATTTCAGATCCTTGAGAGGATTGGATCAGTGGCCTATCGACTCGCATTGCCTCCAAGAATGAAATTCCATGATTTGTTTCATGTTTCATTACTTAAAAGGTACATAAAGGATGTTGATCATGTTATTGATGGGTCTATATTGTAGGTGGATCAAGAAGGATGATTCTAGCTGGAACCTCAGTGAAAATTGTAGCAAAAGTAGCTCATGCGTAGGAATAGATCCATCTATCAAGTTAAAGTGCAGTGGAAGCATTTTGGGCCCGATGAAGCTACATGGGATATGGCATATCAGATGTGAGTTATGTATCTTTCATTGTTTGCCAGTTGAGACAAAGAAGTTTTGGTATGATGTTTGGTATATGTTTGGAATATGTTTTGGTGATGTTTTGATATATGTACATATGTATATGGATGTAAATACCGCAATGAGCTAAGTTATAAAGCTCCAATAAGTGGTATGGTTGTTATATGGTCATGCTATCATGGTGTTTTATTTTGAGCAAGTCATTCATTGTAAATATTGCAACGAGTCATTTGTAAAAATCCATGGGCAATATGTTTTTCTTCTAAGAAGTTTTGATGAGATGTAGTGTGGTTTAACACAGAGGACAATGTTCCCCAAGGGGGATGGTTCTGTAACAGACCTGGGTTAAAAGTTCATGTAATAAAAGTTAATAAAGGAATAAATAAGACCATGGTTAAGGGACATGCATTCCAAGTTGAATGTTGGGCAAAGATATCCTAGTGGGCATCAATGGATGTGTTTATGGATAAAGAGAAATTGGTAAAGGCAATGGATAAGGCATTAAAGAGGAAAAAAATATTTTTGGCACATTTATCTATGAAAATAAAAGAAATTAGGAGAAAATGAAGGTGAAAGTTCACAGGTTTCATGTGAGGAGGAAAATGAAGGAAAACAATGGAAAATGAAGAAAATAGAGGCCTCATTAATAAAAGGGATTTTGAGGATCAATTGGTAAGGATTTTGTTAGTTCATTTTGGATCTATCTCATTATTCTCTCTCTCTCTCTCTCTCTCTCTCTCTCTCTCTCTCTCTCTCTCGTACTCTTGGATACTTAGATTTTTCTTGGAGCACTCTTAGAGAGTGTGGATACTTGGTGATTTGGAGCAAGAAGGAAAATGAAGAGAAGGAAAGCACAAGCAGACATCGGGATCAACAACTACAATGGGTTTTGATTGTAGGTACCAAGTTGCATGTATGTTTCCTCACTATATTTTGAATGCATGGTATTTCATGTGGTTTCTTGATTATGATATGTCATTGGCATGGAGGATTGCCTGGATTGACACAGGATTTTCCTAGCCATGCCATTTCCTGGATAACCATGGTGTTGCGGGTTCATTTTCATTGCTTGTTTTCTGGTTGGTTGAGGTTATCATTTTCCTTTAGCTGTGGGTTGAGTTATTAGTTCATGGAAGCCTTGGTTGGACAAACGCTCTAAAATCTCGACGAAAATTTGTGGGTTGAGTTACTAGTCCTGGAGGACTTGGCTGGAAAAACGCTCTCGAAGCCCTATGTGGGCTGAGTTACTAGTCCTGGAAGCCCTGGTTGGAAAAATGATCTGGAATCCCTGTAACAGTTGGGGTTGAGTTACTAGTCTGTTGAAGCCCCGAAAATCGGGTCTACAACAAGGGGGATACCCACCCGGTCCGGACCTTGGTTGGTAGTTCCTTTTCCGTTTGGTGTAGTGGGTCCGACTGCGTGTGTGTGTGTTGAGAATTGATATTTCCTTTCCAAAAAGTTCCTAAGTGAAATACTTTTATTTTATTTCTAATCTAATAATATGCAAATTGTATTCTAATTAAACAGAAACATCTAATTCTAAACTAACTCGGGATGTAATCTTTCCGTTATGTGATATAAAATGATTTCAAATAACAATTGGTAATAAAGATCATTAAACTGTTATAAGAAAAAAATTCAATAAAGATAAGCTACTTCGTATAAAAAGTTAGACGAAACAGTTGTGAAGAACATATCACATAATAAGCTACTCATATATTAAGCATAAATAAATAGCTATCACCGTACAAAAGTGCCAAATGATAACTCAAGCATTCAAGCATTAATATATAAACAACTGAACATAAATATCACTTTAACACAAAGGCATAAATATTTAAGAGATAAAAGTACCATTTATAACTAGTTCTACTCATGAGCTTCAAGCAATAATGACTTATCTATTCTTAATCCAACATCCACTAAGAGTACAAAAGTGCAACATCAGTAGTAGATATTAAACGAAGATATCAATAAATCTTGTTCCATTCATTCATCAAAACCTCCTCGGAGGGTGAAAAAGTGCATGTTCTGAGGACAAGTTTTTGACAAATTTCAGGACCCTTCTCTAAATGCATGAGAAGGGTTTAAATACTACTAACTAAATCTAAAAATAATTTTTTACAAAAATGTAGAATACGGTTTAAATGTCCATCCTTTTTTTAGGAAAAAAGTAAAGCAAAACTAATACTAAATCTAAAATTAAAACTTAACAACTAACTACTTGTGAATCTGTTCTTTGAAATTGCAAGCGTTCAGCATTGATTTGAGAAGAGTAGGCTAGCCAACTTCAGACTTTAACTGTCCTGTGAAAACGGAATTGGTAAGAGCTGGCGCCATCTTCTCGACAGAATTGATGATACATTTGAGAGTCAAGCACTGGCTATGTGGCTTTACCAGACACGCCCAATAAGAATCCCAATTTAACTTTTTTAATCTCTTAATCGATTTTGCCTTTTCTTGAGCCTTCTGTCTCTAGTCTGTCTGCAATTGTTGTGCTTTTGGTAGGTACCCTGGAGTAGTTTATGAGATCAGATTTTCCTTGTGAAATTTTTCATTTATACAATCAATAATATTGCTTGCTGTTGTAGCTGCTTCTTCTGCCGCTTGCTCTGCTTTCCTGATTTGTGCATCCCAATTATTAAAGAGAATTTCTTTATGATTGTCATTGATTATTGGTGCACCTGCTCTTCTCCCCTCCTCTGTTTCTTGCCAAGCCAAATAGTCAGTAACTCTTTTATCAGTTAAATCATAATCATGTCGTAAGTCTAAGACACGATTAGTGATTTTATCACTTTCTTCACAATAAGAGTTCCACTGTGATATTCTTTGGCATAATATTTCCTATTGCTGCAGTAGTTGATCATTTAAGGAAATAGACTCTATGATAAATTCTGTGAGCTTGGGATCATCCTTGTGCATCTCTTGCATAACCTGTAGCTGTTTTTCTTTTTCAGCCAAACTGTTTTGATATCCTATCTGCATTTGTTGGAAGTCCTGCTGTAATTTTTCAAGTTGTTTCTGTGCTTCATTGTTAGCGTTGGCTTGTTGCAACTGTTGTTGCAAGACCTGTACTTGATCTTCTTTCTCATTCAGTAATTGTCGTATCTCAGATGCTTTATCAATGGCTGCAGAGGCATATGCTCCTGTGATCTGAGATAATTTGGTGAGATTTTCAGTTGGATCAGTGGTAGGATTTTTCCATAGGACATCTAATTGTTCTGCATCATGAGAGAGCACATTTTCCAATTTTTTTTTCTTCCTTTGTCTTCTTATCACTGCCTTGTGTTTTGGACTATAAAATACATCAAGAGGAGGAATTTCTTCTATTTTTCACATAAGTTTAGAGGATGGGGTAATGGGAATATGTTCCATTTCTGAGACATTGGTAGTTATTCCTGTGACTATATTTTTTGTTGTCTGTACATTACTCACAGGTTTATGTGTGTTTTGTCCTTCAATATTAATCAAATCATTGAATGTCTCCCATTCCTTATCTAACTCAGTTCTGACTGATGGTTGTTGTACAATGAGAGGGGGAAGATTTAACTGTGGAGAGGTTGAAACCTGTTGCTGTGAGAGCTCTTTTGACTGGGCAGTGTCCCTTACTGACCCTTCAATTTTATCATGGTCATTATCAGACCTCTTAGAGTGTTCAGAGGTTTCTCTTCTGGACTTTGACTTAGACCTGTCTGTACCTGAACTTCCACTGAGACTGATACTGGGAGTTGGTTCCCTTACAGGTTCCAAGCGTAATTTATCCAAAGGGATAGTAGTTAACCTCCTTTCCTTGTATATCTTGAATTCTTGAAATTCTACTGGAGGAAACCGTATTTGGGCCGAATGTAGAATCTCTTTAAGTGTGCCTTTTTCTTGGAACATGTCATCAAAAAGATCATCTTCTTTAGAAAACACTCTTATCTTGACTGCAGTAGTGAAATTTTTAACAATATCATAGGGGTTGAATGGTCTTCTTGGAAACTTAAACAAACATAAACATGTAATATTGTTTACTTCTTTGAATGCATGGCCAATATCAAATAGTGAAAAGGCCCCATAGGCCATAGGAAATTGTGGCCAGATAGCCTTCTTTTTTTCCTTCAAATCTTTAGTCAAACCTCCTTCTCCACAGGTTTGATAAGCAATTTCTCGGGCCATGAGTTTATCAGGAACATACAAAGGTAAAACATGAGGAGAAGCAAAAATTCCAAATACCCTAACATATGTAAATAATTCTTCTCCAAACCATCTCGCAACAGGAAGTATGTCTACCTCTGCTTCAGGAGAAAACCTTGGAGCATATTTATCATATAACATTTTGTACAGGGGCAACATGATTCCATGGCAAATCTTGTAAAAATAGGGAATGAACTCTGAATCCCACAATTATTTGTGATAAACATGAATGGGTAGGGAATCTTGAGTTGTCCATTTCCAACCCATTAAAGGAAACTTGGAAATATAACAGATTGAATCCATTACATATGCAGATAAGTAAAACGGGGGATAAATCCTCTGAGAAACAGTTCTTTTAGATCGGTAATTCAAAATAGCCGTGGCTAAGTTGTCAAATAATATCTTAGCCCAATCCACAATAGTAGCATTAACAACAGCATTCAATAATGGTAGCCATTCAGATGAAAACTTATTAATGTTTGGCTTTCCAAAAAGCCTACAAAGCATAGCAGCAGCAAAGCAATACGGAGAAGTGAGAGAACTAGTACTATACATACCGTGTTTATCCTTCTTTAGTGGTTCGTCTCTCCTTGACCAATCCTTGGTGCATTCTGCCAGGTTTTCATTTTCTTTGGAAAAATTCTCCATGAAATTTTTGTTATAAGTCGCCTGTGGCTCCGACAAATGATACATGAGTCTCAAATCTTGTGGAGTAAATGAGCCAATGAGCTCTTGACCCTAAGTCTTAAACTGTCTGTTCGTAATATCAGTGTTGTCGAGTACCCATTTAACCATGTCCGTGTATGGAAGAATTTTAGGTCTCGCTGCTATCCGGTGTAAGAATGAACAAGCTAGCTCTATAATGGACGCATCAGAAGATCCATGTGAGCCTGCAGTAGCTGTAACCTCCATTACTCTGGGGTTCTCTTCCTCAATTGGATTATACATTCCCTCCCAAGTAGTAATACCAGTGTCTTTGTTACAGGCGGTGTCTGTATACAAGGGCGTCATTTCTTTATCTTCAGAACTTAGAGCTCTGTCTTTATTTCCCATAATATCCTGAATACTGCTTTGTATAGTTCTCTGTTCTTTGCTCCTGCAGTTTACGAATTAAGTGAGAATAATGACAGGAAAAAGGTGACGGGAAGGTTTTAAATGTTGAAGACATATAAAATATACCACCTTACGTGAAATAGCTCTTCGATCAGAACGAAACCATATTTCATTAATGATTGACAACTAACTCATTGATTAACATTAAAGCGCATAACCAGGTCTCGCTTTATGGAAATATTTTTTTTCATATAATGAGCCTTAAAATATCTGCGATAAGGCGATCTGCGATTTTCTTTGCAATATCGCAAAATCGCAATATCGCAGATCGCAATCTCATGGAATTGAAATATCAAAATAGCGCAATATCGTAACATCGCGAAATCGCTATATCGTAACATCGCGAAATCGCTATATCGCAAAATCGCAAAATCGCAAGACATAACATATGAAAAACATCTGTTAATGTATTTTTCTGTGAAACGCGATTTGCGATATATGTTATCGCACATCGGTGATTTGAGGTTTTTCATCGTAAGATATGACATTTGAAGCATGCGATGTGATGGATGTTCTTTTAGTGCGTAGTTTCACATCGCGATCTCACAATTTTTAGAATTCCACTTATAAAGAGGTATTCATTACCTTTTTGCGATGCGATATTCCTTAAAGAATGATTTTATTCTATGCTATCATAAAACTTAAGTTTTTTAGATTTTTCAAGGAATATTCTCCTAAGTTTATGATAGTAAGTTTTATTGAAAAAGGAAAAACAAGCACTAATAATTTTTTTTTAATTTTTTTGAATAAGGATCCCCACTTATTTAGTATTAGTGATAATACTAAGTAAGAAGGGGGGTTGTTGCTGGCCACAACATAGTCCTAGAATCCTTGTTTGAAACAAACACTCTAGAGACCTTGAACAACTTGGGTAGAGACCCGTCCGTGATGGTTTTTATGTCAAACTGTGAGGTGGAATCACTGGTTGAGGGTTGAGATGGTTTGGCCTCTGGAAGCCCTGGATTGGTTTTGATTGATGTGTTTTCTGAGATCCCACATTCATGCTTGGAATATGGCATGAGGGTGATCGTTTGAAGAGAGATTTGGCTCAACCAATCTATGGTCAGGTGGAAAATGGAAGTCCATCTTCGGTTGGTTTCTACATTCATTAATGAGCAATTCATTCCATTGGTATTCGGTATGAAAATGTACTGATTTATATGTGGGTTTTATTATTGTTGTATCCATATTTTTTTGTTGTTAGTATGTTGGTTGCAGCTAATGATGTATGGATATCCCCATGTTTTTACTTGTAAATGAATACAAAATGTATCTATGGTCAAATATATTGTACTATAGGAAATTATATAAGGGAGAAATGATTCTTAGTGATTCCCAGATAAGTATGATACCCCTATTATCATATATGTTGTTTACACCTGTAGTTTCAATGTTTGTGACATGTTTGAAAAAATGTTTGTCATGGCTAGGAGGGGTCAAGATGAATTCTTATTGATGTGCTTACTTTTGTATCCTTGTCCTATTGTTATTTATCATCCTTGAAATTTGCATGAAGTTGTGGGTAGAGCACTGGGTTCTAGGCCTGAAAAGGTGGCTCAAATCCTGAGGATGCTGGCACAAAACCGAGGAATTGAGTCCCTGGATGCAGTGTTATGCTTGTGTGTATAGCCTCGTGGACGTTGGCTTGCAATCATGTTTTTGCAGATATGGATCAAAGAGGTCAAAATGTCAGTGTGACCTAGGGGTAATAGGCCTGAATGGTTGGGTTACCTCCTGGGGGCGTTGTTGTTGTTGTACAAGGTATATATGTTGTGTTTCCATCGGTTCCACTTCCTTAAGGTCACCTAGGAGGTTGAATCTAATTATAGTAACCTCTTGTCACATGTTTAACCTGGTTGGTCGGTTACTTGAGTAGTGTTATAGGTAAATTTGGGCATCATCCCCCATTTTTACATGGTAAAACTGGACATCATCCCCAGGACCAATGAAATAGAGTCCATCATCTGCTCATATTTCAGTTTCTATATGCCCTAAGAGAAGAAAAAATCATTCATGGCTTCTATTGTGAGATTTCCAATGTTTGAAGTATATGTTATATCACTTATTGACTCCCCAATGCAGCCTCTAAGGGAACTAACTGGGTTTCAATGCAAGATTATCCATTCAAGGGTGCACCGCAATTCACTTCCCGACATTCAAGAGTGCGTTGGACACTTGGGAGTAGAATTCTCATTGTTCCGGGAATCTCCACATGTGTCAAAATTCGAATCCAAGTGTCCATCTAACACCTTTGAACTTGGGAACATGTCTTGCCTATTATTAGAAAGTCATTCATTTAGAAAGAGATAATAATTCTTTCCTCTATTGTTCTAAGTGACTAGCACCACACTTAGGGAATTTGGTTTATCTGTAGATCACAATTCCTCATAACAAATTGGCGACTCCAATGGGGAGTATCCTCTCATTCATGGTTTTTTTACCTTTGCTTATCCTCATCAATAGCATCTACTTTTAGTTGTTAGACATTTGAATGAAATAATTGCATTAGAAGTGTGTCCTGTAGATTGATTTTTCAATCCTTGTTGCGCCCAATGCACTATTGGTCAAGACACAGTGCACTGCAATGCACTGTCTCCCACTCAGGGGTGCACTGCAACACACTGTCTCCCCTTAGAGACTGCGTTGCCCCCTTAGCCAACGAAATTCCATTCAAATTTGTCATTGCTATCATTCTCAGCCATTTTTTTGTTGTATTCTCAATTGTATGATACCTCTTAGAGACCAATAAACTTTCCATATTCTTCCTCCTTTGAAAAGTAAATTTGTTCAATGTCTCTTTAGTGTTTTTATTTATCATTGGCAAATCAAATTCAAATTATTTTATTTTTGCATTAGATTAATTTATTTTCGTAAAGGAAATTTTTGTTTCATTCTTTGTTTCCTGTAGGAAAAATTTCAGTTCCATTCTTCGTTTTTCCTAAAAGAGAAATTGTTGTTAAATTCCTCGTTTCTCAAAGAAGAAAACATCTTGTTTTATTGATTTGATGCATATAGTTTCCTTTCTTGAATTCACATTTAAGGAGCTGAAAAGAAAAACATGCATGTGTATATAGTGAATTTTGTGTGTTGCATAGGAACAAGTTAGGAAAGATTCATTTTAGTTTGTGCTCTTTGTTGTTTTCTCTAAAAACTGATTTCTCTTTCCCCTAGTAGCTAGGATTTTCATTGAAAAAGCTAAATTGAAAATTTTTCTTATCATTTAGTTTTCATTTTTAGGAATTTCAATTACATCATGCGATGAACCTCAAAAGGAAAATTTTTAAACAAAATAAACTTAAAATTTACATCAATTTACCTAAGAAAGCATTGGAACCATAACGATAACATTTAGAAGGTTTAGGCTAGAGACATGTTCCGATGTCGTAAAACATAGCAGTTGACGCTAAATTGTCTGCGATACATTCCGAGTGTGATACCTCACTCCACGTATGTATGTATATCAGATTTTGTCCATGTACCTTCAGGTATATAGGGTGGTGTTCTAGTACGAAAAGTATAAGGGGGTGCTCTCACTGTGCAGTTTCACATTAGACAACACTAACGCGAACTTGGGCATCCACGTACCTTTGGGTATATTTGGGAGGAAAAATTTAGGTTTCTATCCATCCATAGTGAACCAAGTCGGTCGCCTTGAAACTTTTGATACACCAAACACAACATTTGGGGATATTTCCTGCCCGTACCTCTTGGTTCACCAGGAGGTATTCTGCAGTTCACAATTAATTGGTAAAACTTTTGCCTAGAATTATCCTTTTGTTTTATTTATTTATTTTTGTTCATAAAATAAATCAGTCATGTGGAAGAATAACATCCCTTTCCCCGTCGTTCGCGTAGAATAAAACTTAAACCACCTTTACCACTGGAAACCATGTCTGGTCGGCGAAGGCGACACCGTTCTATTGACACTAGTAATATTAGTACCTCTGGGGAAAAATCATCCTCACATATACCAGATTCGTCTCAAGTTATTTCTATAAATCCTAGTTCATCTAATGTTGTCGAGACAGAGTCCTCTCAGCTACTTGTGGTCACGATCCATCAAATCCGTGAGACCATATCTCCCGAACCCAACATTTTTCAATTGGAAGTTGATCTGGATCCTATTGTTATTTTACCAGAACATCTAAATCCCGAAGTTGAACAACCAGAAGTTGTTTCTGTATTGGTCGCCCCACAATATATTGTAGCCATTGAGTCTCCCATATCGCGCAGTCAACCACATGAAATATAATTTGGGCTTGGCGATGAAATTCTTCCACCTGGTTTGATTTCGATTGAAGAAATTCCATAAGACGAAACACATTCGACTCCAACTCATTTTAGATTGGAGCTTTATCTTTATGAGACTTTTCCTCAATCACCTCACTCTTATTTATTTGATCGTGTGTCTATTCAAGTTCTCGTAGATCTTGAAGGGTATATATTGGGTCATATAACCATACCTGAGCCAACATATTCGGTTGGACCATCTATTTTAGTTACGACAACATCGACTCTTGCTACCCTGTCAATGTTCACAACATCACCAAAGTCACATTTATATGGTGGCCCTTCTGTCCCACCTGATTACCAATATTTATCTGGAACCTTCTCTGGTGCATCCTCAAACCCATGGACTTCACCAATGTCATCGTCTGGTATTCTATATGGTACATATCTAATGAGTACTAAACAACTTAATCCTTTATATACACCATCAGGACAATATCGAGATAGTCCATCTGGGTATATTCCATCCAGTACAATCTCAACTAGACTCCCAACATTTGGAGAACAATATTTTCCATCTTATTATAATCCTCATGCTAGGGGGGGAAACTATGATCACCCATTTTGATAGTACTCCGTCGTTATTTGGTCATCCTAATGTCAGATGAATGTTTGTCAGTGGCAACCCACTCTACCCATCCAACCACAAATGATTGTACAACCATATAACCCGGTTCAACCTGTTGCACCCACATCTACTCCACTTGTTAATACATCTTTACCCCTGTTACATGCTCAAACTTTTGTACCTCAACCATCCCAGGCAGGTCCTTCAACCCAATACCCTTAAGCATTGGGCCCTCAGACTCCAACTCCTTCGGCTGGTTTACAACAACCACCTATATCCGGAATTATTTATTCACAAGCTAGATTACCATATTATGGGATGTCACAGCTACAACTGGGTTATACCTATTCACAACCAAATCCAAGCAATTCAAGTTTGGGTTATAATCTTGGTGGACAGACCCCTTAGTAGCTGCAAGTGAAAATCCAACAACCTTCATTTCAACAAGTAGCATACCAAGGTTTTGGTCAATAGAATCCTTAAGCATTTTCTTATCAAGAAAACCCCTATTTGGGTTACCAACAATAGATTCCTTACGTTGGTGCTCAAAGGCCTATTTCCCAAGCAATTCCATCATACCCTAGCTATTCTCAACCCGGATTCAATCAATAATTTCCATTTGTTACAACTATAGAGTTACCGGATTTAAACTAGCTTACCAATGATCCAATCAACTATGCTTCTTGGTGGCTGGTGATACCTCATAAATTACCCTCATATATTCCTAAGTTCAATGAAAACCCTGGGGAAGGCCTGTCGACTCATGTTATGACTTATCATTTGTGGTGTTCATCTAACTCCCTAAATGATGACTCCATTTGACTGCCCCCTTTTTTTAGCATACGCTCACTGGTCCAAATACGAAATGGTAAATTGAGTTACCAAGAGCTTATTTTGATCATTTCACTACCCTAGCTACTATATTTTTGACCCACTTCTAGTTACCCATACGATATGAAACTAGAACAAAATTATAGTTTTGAGGCTTCTGCAATTAGTGTTTTTTGTAGAGATTGATCCTGAAAATATCTCTACATAGAACAAAACTCTTGACTAATTTTAAACAGACTAATGTTACTCATCTCTGATCATACTCATGAGTGGAATCATCGTCATAGAATGGTTAAGACCTTTGTTCCTGATTAGCTCCTTGCTGAGTGGTTCATTAAGTCCCTATTACCATCTATAACCAAGGATGTGGCTAAGGGTGGCATCGTCACTGAAGAGTAGGTCATTGCTCATGCCCAGTATTTAGACCTGAAATATACTCAGTCTGGCATGCTCTACGAGAAAATTCCCAACGCGCCGTCATCTAATTTTATTTTTCCTCGTCCATCTAAGGACTCTCATGCTAGAGACAGTATGATTGGTACTGCAAGCACACATCACTCTACTGCACTTTATTGTGCACCTTCTTCCAAAATCCATTTCGTGTCATCTGAAAAGGGCAGAAGTGACAAGAAACCCAGAATTAAGAACAAGGGAATATCAAAGAAAAAAAAATTCTACCCCGCAGGATCAATCATATGATAAATTGTCTGGAAATCATAAACCTAGTTACCCTTGCATAATCTGTAATGAGGAGAACTTTGTTAGAGACTGTCCTCACCGCGCCGAAGTGTCAAAACTGATTAAGACTTCACCTGCATCCATTTTTTTGATAGATCCATTTCTAAATTTGAACACAAATTTGGTTGCTACAGATCCGGCTTCTAGTTCCCAAGTGCTTATGCTTTTTGTCACAAAGCCAACAACTGATGTTTTGGTGTCAACGTGTAATAAATATTAGGACAGTCAGGCTACTGATCAACCTACTACCTCAACCTCGAATCCATCTATGGAATTGATACCGCCAACAGCTATTCCTGAATTGACAGTACAACCACCAAATGGAGTCATTCATAAATCGACATTTAATCCTCAAGCTCGAGCTGCGCAAAATTATAATATAGTTGAAGATTTGGCCCAATCCCCTCCAGCTATGTCAGTGCTTGAGGTGCTTCAAAATTTTCCCTCCCAGAAGCAGTCTTTGTTGTCAGCAATTGGTGGAATCGAGCCGACAGATTCAAATCTTGTAGTCTTTAATCATATGGGCTATGTGCTGCAATTACCAACAGAATCAGAATTCTCCATAAAAGTAAATGTTCTCAATCACGTCGTTCATTGCACTATAATTTATGAGGGAGCTTCTACTTTCATTATGTCTCTAAATTGCTGGAAATCACTTGGCTTGCCACGTTTTTCTCACTTGCCAATGACTTTGAAAGCTTTTGAAATTCGTACTTATAAGCCTTGCGGTATTATTAATAACCTACATGTTGAACTAGGGGGGAAATTATAATTGTTTAAGTTAAGGCTGTTGATGGACCCCTCGATTACAACATCTTAAATGGAAGGCCATGGGTATATGCTATGACTGTGGTCGTTTCTACATATTTTAGAATGATCGCCTTTCCTCATAAAGGTGCCATCACAGTAATTAATCAACTCTCCTTCTTTGCCTCCACTTCCGAGGTTACTGGAAGCATTCCGTTCATTCACGCTCCCAAAATAGCACTTCAGAACATTGGTGTAGGACTCTTAAAGGATTATTACCTAATGGGAACCTTTGCATTATCACCGCCTGTGACGTCGGCAGAAATTGCAAGCATAGAGACCTGATACATGATCTCTCCCACTCCATCTGGCTTAAGGAAGATTACGGGTGATTCTAAAGTTGTTACGTTGGATGAATTTCTACCACCTAGCCCCATTGAGCTGACATAGTAATCAATCTACATGGCTTGGGCGGTGAATCAAAAATCATCGTCACCGGTCGTTTGGGTCGTTCGTTCATTAGATTTTGGTACTTCATCTAATCCTTTTTCATCCAATTTCTTGACATATGAGAGCATAGTGGAATCCATGATTCCAGAAGGAGAACCATGGGAAGATCATCATCATCATTCCCTTCTTCAGGATTACAAAGAAGATAATATTATTGAACTATATATCCCATCGATCAAAACATTCTTTTTGAATTCTTTTCCTATTAATGCAATTGAATCTGAGTGAAATTTATCAAATATTGAAGAAACCATTTCTATCGATATTTGGACCAAACCTAGTGTGGTAGAAAACATTCATGTCAGTGTCTCTTGTTATTCATCATAACTCAAAACTTATCGCTCTCTCTTTCGTGAATTATGAGATAGCTTTTCCTAGTCTTATGAGGAAATTACAGGTATAGACACTAGTATTGTTGAACACACCATTAAAATGTACCCTGATGTCAAACCGGTACGTCAATGCCTTCATTATGTTCATCCGAAGAAGCTTGTTTCCATTAAAGCAGAAGTTGAAAAAAAATTGCGTGTTAGTTTCATTTACCCTATTCGACTCACTGATTGAGTTTCCAATATTTTTCCTGTCATGAAGAAACAAGGGACAATCAGAGTGTGTGTCGATTATGGGGATGTCAATCTTGCTTATCCAAAAGACAAATTTCCTACTCACTTATTGACCAAATTATTGATGATTGTGTTGTATGTGAAATATTTTCGTTCAAGGATGGATTTACCGGCTACAATCAAATCAATATCTGCCTTGAAGATCAATATAAGACAACATTCATCTGTCCCTAGGGCACATTTTCTTACCAAAAGCTTCCTTTTGGTTTAAAGAATGTCGGGGTGACATTTTAGAGAGCAATGGATTATGCTTTCAATGAAATCAAGCACATTGTTCAACCCCACCTGGATGATTTACCCACACATTCACGAAACTAGACTGATCACTCGATGCATTTGAGAGCCATATTTTTACGCTGCTGACACTAGAAAATACACCTCTGTTTTGTGTTGGTTCTGGTCGTTTTCTTGGATTCATCATCTCAAAAGAAGGAATTCGAATCGACCCGCTGAAGGTCCAGGCTATTCTTGATTTTCCTGCGCCCTCAAATTTTCTTCAGTTATAGAAACTTTAAGGAAAGGCTAACTCCCTAAGGAGTTTCATACCCAACTACTCGAAATGGCTAAAGGGTTTACTCAGCTCTTGAAAAATGGGATTCCCTTCCATTGGGATAAGGTTGTGCAAGATTCTTTTGATGCTGTCAAGGATACACTTGTCTGATTGTCATTAATGTATCCCCCCAATTATCAGATTGATTATTTCTTATATATCGCCGTGAATGAAATGACCATTGCTATGGTATTGGTCCAAGTAGAAGATGGGATAGAAAATCTGATATATTATTTGAGTCTTAATCTCAATGATACGGAAGTGAAGTATTCATATGTTGAAAACCTCACCTTGGAAGCCGTTCAAGATGTCAAAAGTTTTCGCCACTATATCCTTTTTTGGAATACCATTGTCATTTCGGATTGCAACCCCATGAATTACATTATGTCATGTCAATTGCTGGGGGGAAAATACTCAAAATGGATTGTTATTTTATAGGAGTTTGATTTGGAATTCATAAAATCCAATTCAAAGAAGTTTTTAGTTTTGGCTGAGCTTCTCTCCGACCTTCCCTCTGACAGTACTGCTACTACATTGGAACTATCTATTCTTGATGTGTCTCTATTTCTGATCAGATCATATGATCCTTGGTATGGGGATTTTATCATTTATCTATAGACTTATAATTTTCGGCCTGATACCTCTTGCTCTCAACATCGACTTATTTGATACTAAGCCAAAGGTTATCTGCTCTTCAGCGATACACTTTATCGTCATGGTGTCGACATGATTTTAAGGAGGTGCCTCACTCATGAGGAGGGAGAAAATGTTTTAAATGATTATCATGATGGGGCTTGTGGTGGACATTTTTATGGATATGCTACCGTGTAGAAGATACTCTGCCTTGGTTACTTTTGGCCTACCATATTTCATGACTGCATCCTCATGATCAGAAGTTATCATGCGTGTCAGATATTTGATCGTAAAATCCACAAACTGCTAGTGCCAGTGCATCCTGTTATCTCTGTGGGACCATTTGAAAAATGGGGCATTGAATTCATGACCTATAACCCTCATTCGTCAGGGGGGCATGGTTATATTATTGTCATAGTAGACTACTTTACCAAGTAGGCCGAAGCGGTGCCTACATTTAATAATACAGGACAAACAACTGCATTGTTTTTCTTTAATCATGTCATTTCATGGTTTGGTGTTCCATAGGCTATATTCATAGATCATGGTTCGCATTTTCGAAATCATATGATGAATGAGTTTAATGCCAAGTTAGGACTATCACATGATATTTATACTCCTTATTATCCATAATCAAATGGACAAGTTGAGGCTATTAACAAAATTCTTAAACGAATGATTCAACAAATGATAGGAGTTCATAAACAAAACTAGCATTTGATCTTGTACTCAGCTTTATGGACATACCGAACCTTGGTGAGAAACGAAACTAGATTTACACCCTTTCAATTGGTGTATGGTTTGGAAGCTATCTTGCCTATCCAATGTGAAATACTGTCGTTAAAAATCACAATTGAATTGTTACCTGACACCTCAGATGAAGAAGCGCGTCTTTCTAACCTCATCCATCTTGATGAAACGCGTCGTGAAGCTACATTGGCCAATGAAGCACATAAGAGACGTATAAAGGCGCAATACGACAAGCATGTCCAGCCTCGCATCTTCTTAGAGGGTGACCTAGTCCTTCTTTATGATCATGAAGCTGGTGTAATATGTACAGGGAAATTTGAGATATTATGGCATAGACCCTATATTGTCAGAAGAGTTCTTGCTAAGGGTGCCTACGAGTTGGTAGATTACGATGGAATTCCATTGGCACAACCCTGAAATGGGTTTTACCTCAAATGTTACTATGCTAAAACACGAGCGTAGTGAACTGTTGTATTATATTGTATATATGTTGTTGATTTGTATTTAATGTCTTAGTTTGTTTTTATAGAGTTTTCTTGAAGTTGGTAATCCACTTTACATTTCATCGCAAATTTCTGAATCTTTAGAACCATTTTTTTGGGTATGATGATGGTGCTAGTCATAGTACACATAATCTATCCTCTGCAACATGGGCCATTTTCGCTCCTAACGACGAGTCAGTGAGTTTTCAAGGGATTTGTATTGGTAGATCGACAAAAAATATCGCTGAGTATAACGTGTTGATCGAACTTCTCTTGGATGCCATTTCATTTGGTATTAATCGTATCATCATAAGGTTAGACTCACAACTTATGGTATTGCAAATTAATAGTGTTTATAATATAAAAAATCAAACATTGCATTGTATGTTCCTAAGAGTTCGACTTTTGGAAAGACATTTTGATTTCATTCAATAACAACACATTTCCAGAAACTTGAACATATTAACTGATTCCTTGGTGAATTATGTTATAAACAGACATTTGCAACATATGTAAAGACATATTTTTCAATTCACATCATATAATTGAATAGGATTGCGCAATAAACATAAGAAAATACAGAAAAGAAATAGATATATAGTTATAGGTTTTTACAAAACTTGTGCCCAAGACACATTGGTCATATGACCTCAAAATGTATGCAAAATTTCAAAAGTAAACTAGTGGTGCTCATGATAACATGCTACTGATCTAGCTATCCTACGCAGTAACTACATCCAATGGTTAGGAACGCCAATAGTATGGAGTTGCAATCTCATGGGTAACTCTTTGATTCGGCAATCCGAGATCCCGAAGGTCAACCCCTGTATGTGATGTTGTAGTTCAACAAGAGTATCAACCATATCCAAATCCTGAAGGACTGCTCTCCCAACAACCCTCTCTGCTGGCTCGTCCTATCCCTACTCTGGTTGTCCCACTGGTCGAACTCGACCTACATCTTCATTACAATGAAACTTTAGTTTAGTCTTGGGAAAACATCAAAACATAAAAACATGTATAAACCTTAGAAAAATAAAAAAACATGGTCAAAACATTCTTACCAATTGCACCCCATTGATCGCCATCTGGTAAAGCCAAATCTGGATCTCCTCGGAAGTTGATGCCCACATATGCGAAATCGTCAATGGTGACCATATATCACCTAAACCAGGTGAAGAATATAATTGAGAACATAATGGTCGATTGACCATCATGTCTATCCATCAGTTCTACCCATCTCTACATCTTTGGATCTCTAGGACCAGATATACCCAGTGCCACCTGTTGGGGCTGCATCAGTGGAATCCACTCTAACGAAAAAGAAATCAGGATCGAACCATAGTTGAATTTTTTCTTCCTTCCTCCCTTTGCCTTGGTCAGTTATTCTTTCATTTGAAAGAGGAAAACTTTAGCCTAGTTGCAAAATGTTGGTTCCAAGAACTCTAGTGCATACTGCAGGCAAGATATTTTTGCTATGTGTAGTGTAGCGGTACTAGAAAATAGTGAATAGGATGGTCCTCAATGGCAAGTCACAGACATCACAACTGTTTATTTTCCCATACTTTCTAGGTTTAACCCCTGGATTGCAATACTACAATATATAATCTCTCACCGTCTCTCCTCTGAAATCAGACCCTGAAAGAGAAATGGGAAGACCTATCTTCCAAAAACTTGTGAGAAAACAAATGTCCTCCACTAATATTGGGACCACTTTGTCCCCAATGTGAAATGCCTCTATCACCGAATCCCATGATTGAACAAGGAACTCCAATAGTTCCATCTATTGCCTCATAGCTGACATTCTGAAGTGCTTTAACAACCCACAATATTTGAGGGCTCTTACAGTGCATGGATTGTTTAGGAAAATCATTTTTTGTTCATCATGTTATCTTTCCCTCCAAGTAATCATCATTTTGGTTCGATGAAAACCTGAAACACAATCATAAGACTCATAAGGATCCATTTCATGTAAAAAATGATGCAAAATTTGGGCACAATGTAAAGAAAAAAAATGGGAATTGCACCCAACGCACCCCAGGTCGAGGGATAGTGCATTGCAAGTGCACTTAGCCTTCAATTCCAGTGCACTACAATGTGCCTTTCGACATTCAAGGGTGCGTTTCCATATGTTAAAATAAACTAACCCTAAGGGGCCCAAATCCCTAAAAAATTGCAATGAAATGAAACATAAATGCTACTGAAGGAAATAGAAGTTTCATAGCTCTAACCTAGATCAAATGACGAGGAAAATCATCCATAGAATTTGTTGCAATCAACTGCTGAAGTTCAGGGGAAAAAACTGGTTCAGAGCTCCAAAATCTAAATGGTCACTTTCAAATGGTAAAACGCTTTTAATTAGTCATTTTATTATCATATTTAATGTTGTGAATATGGTTTTTATTCATTTTTTGCTATGAAACATGTATTTTTAATCTGTTTGATGTTGTTCTGAACAATTTTTACAGCTGATATAGCAGATTAGTCGTGCACAGTTATTCAAGAATGATTTGACCACAAAGCATACTTTTATCCTTATTTTTCGAGCTTTGATAAAAATGAAAAAGGACTTGAAGCATACTTTTATCTCTTTTTCAAGCTTCGATAACAATGAAAAATGAACCCCTGGAGTCTTCTTTTAGCTCTTTTCAGAATTCGATAATGTGAAAATATTTCCGAGCACTTGTATTTTTGAGCTCATAAAATTAAATGAAACCACATTTACTCAGTATAAGTTTAACCCTTTTCCGAACTGAGATATATTATTTATGAAAAAGTAAAACCTTAGTCGAACATGGCTAGGAGGTTCTCTCAGGTATCAATTTACACTTTTTCGGACCTGAGTGACAACTTTACAAGAAAATACTCATGGATTTTTCATTTTCCCTCTTTTTCAAACTCTCTAAATATGAAAAAGGTCTGGGCTATCACTGTCGTTAAGCTCGTTAAAACATAAAATAGCGATGGGCTAGTCGATCATGGCAAGAATCGAGTTTCATTTATCACTAGACTCATTAAATTATTAAATAGCGATGCATATTCACCCAAAGGGTTGAATTATAGATCAAGCATATGTTATCCTCCTCAAACTTGTTAAAAAGTAAAGAGGTACAAGTCGTCAAATGACTGGGGAAAATTTTGGAAAAAAACAAAACACTTTTACGGTAGCAGGTCGCTCTTGAAAATGACACTTCACTCCATCATCATGACTTTTTTGGTTTGGTAATATTCTTGACGATTCATTCATACCTATGGTTTATCATACCTTCACTTTAGTTTTGGGTCAATGCTGCCAGCTCAACTCAGTGTCACCTATATGTTCAAGAGAAGTCATCCAATGAATAATCATCCTTTTGTAATACTCATAAACCTTCATTTTCATGACATTCATCCCTAAACATTGTTATATCAAGTCACATTTTGTCTCCGAAATCAGTAACTCCTGTTTCGCAATCAAGTGGCTTCCTGTCGACATCAGCTCATCATCCAGGAAGTTTACCTAGAAACATCATCTTCCAGTACCTTGAAGTTTGACTCAAAATTAGCAATTTTCATGCTTCTGGACCTTTGACCGGAAGATTTTGTTTGGCATTCGACATCAAATCATTTATTCATGCCTTGGAAACTATACAGTAGTATCTTGAGAGCCACTGACCTCAATGGTGGCTCTCTCGCGTTTGTTAATAGCTCACATCATTGGATGGTAATCAAACGATGTCTTACCATGTTCAACTACAAATCATATATTCACATGGCTAGAATCATACCCGAATGATCAATTGAATGAGACAAGAAGACCCAAGATCTATTTTCATCCATCCGGGAAGTGATTTCAGGATTTTGTACACATCATCTGTACGGTGACCTTACATACAGGTCATCATCCGAACATGGGCCTATATCTGTAGGCATGTTTGTATTGGGCAACATTCAAATGTAGATGACTTTCTGAACTATGTACATTTTATTATATAGTTTATGTGTTGAGCATGGGAATGCCTCCCTCAGCAATTCGTGATCAAGATGAAAATATCATGATGTAATGTATTGTAATATTGATGCATGCCGCCACTCCACTTCAGTTCCAGCTCATCACATCGTAAAGCATCTCATCCAAATATTATTATTATCATTTTGAATTCTTGCTTTAGGGGGCAGCTATTATAGGTCAATTTGGTCATCATCCCCCATGACCTGGTAAAACTGGGCATCATCACCAGGACCAATAAAATAGGGTCTATCATCCCCTCATATTTCAGTTGCTATATGCCCTAAGAGAAGAACAATTCATTCATGGCTTCTATTGTGAGATTTCCAAGGTTTGAAGTATATGTTATACCACTTATTGAATCCCTAACACAACCTCTAAAATTACATTGCAATGCAAGATCCTCCATTCAAGGTTGCACTCAATGCACTTCCCAACATTCAAGAGTGTGTTGGACACCTGGGAGCAGAATTCTCATTGTTCCGAGAATTTCCACATGGCCAATACCTTCTAGAAGTGTCCATATGTGTCAAACTTTGAATCCAAGTGTCTATCTAACACCTCCAAACTTGGGAACATGTCTTTCCTATTATTATAAAGTCATTCACTGAGAAACTACCATCAGTTACCCTATAAATTCAGCACAGATCCTAGTGCTAGGGGAGGGAGAAAATTGGTAAATTTATGTTGTTGGATTCATTAGGGGAATTTTGAGGTCTAAAATGGGCCTCCTAAGGAAATTATAAAATAATAATTGAAATAATAAAATAATATTTGATGACATCATCAAATTTTAGAGGGGAAAAAGGAAAAACTACTTTTTCAACTCATATTTTCAACTTATCTCGCAATTTTTTTACTCAAATTTCGAGCGAGAGTACTCGTTGGATGTGAAATTTAATTCCTCATCCAACGAGTACCCATGGTTGATAGTTTCGATGGGTCCTACTACACAAAAAATGAGAAATACATGAAAAATGCGATTATAATCACATTTTTTAATGTATTTCTCATTTTTCATGTAGCAAGGTCCATAAAAAGTATGCAACATCGATACTCCTTGGATGAGGAATTAAATTTTGCATCCGATGAGTACTCCCGCTCGAAATTTGAGTAAAAACTTTGGGAGATAAGTTTAAAATATGAGTTGAAAAATTAGTTTTATTATTTTATTACTTTTTAATCTTTTTATCCTTTTATTTAAAAAATGGTGAATCATCCCCAATGGTTGACATCATCATCTTGAATCCTATTGGTTCTTATAAAGTTTACTTTTGTTGTACATTTTTCTTAGGAGGCCCATTTTAGACCTCAAAATTCCCCTAACGCTCATTTGAGAGAGTGAAAGTACTGATATGTTGCTGGTATGATGTTGGATGTGATGAGGATGGGATGAAGTTAGAGATGGTGGAAACAAATTGATAATTGGTTGTAACCTCCCCCTTATACTCTTTAATAAAGATTGTTGTTCATTTCCCCATATATATTTAACTATTTATTGTGCAATGGATTCTTGAATGATATATATATTTAATATCTAATCGATTTGATTGAGTAAGATAAGTAGATATATGTATATTGCATGTTTTTTTTGTTCTTTGTTTGTTTTTTCAAGAATTTATCTGGCAATTTGAGTTGGATTGAGAGCGACGATAACATCGACAGAAGCAGAAGGAGAAGCGATTGAATCACAAGTAGGCTCCTTTACCATTCTCTGCATCTGCTTGTTTTAGAGAAAGTGATAGTAATTCTTTCCTCTGTCGTTCCAATTGACTAGCACCACACTCAGGGAATTTGGTTTATCTGTAGATCACAATTCCGCATAACAAGTATATGTGGGAAGAGGGTGTTATATAAGGCATATAGGGATGCTATAATAGGAAGAAAAACTCTAATTGTGAAACAATTGCAACATTCCAAGTCACTGGTATATCCAATAAGGGTAATAGACATCCAATGAAATTTGATCTTAGATCCTATGGTTATTTGAAATACATATTGGAGTTAGAGTCCAAATCCTTTAAATTTATTTTCTTTAAAGTTAAATGGTACAACTTGTTTCTATAATATGTAAAAAGAAAAATTATTGATAATAATAATTTATTTATTATGATTAGTAAAACAAGACACAAGTTGAGTACAAATATATATGTCCTTTTAAGTCAATCTCAACCAGCATTTTCTTCAGATGGGGTGAATATGTAAGCAAAACGAGGGGTGGGGGTTCGGAGGTGTTCCATGTTGTTGTCATCCAACCAAACCAAATGCCAAGGAGACATGAGAATAAGCCCCTTCAAGTCTCTTATTAAGATACGAAATTTTCAAGGGGTGTCGCCACAATCCACCACTCGAAGGGAATGCATGGTATTAAATTCTCTATTTTGTCACCTGTGTGATGGGATATTCAATGGGATTTCATGGATGATAATAATTCCCTCATGGATTCACCTAGTCGAAAAAATACCTTCACCCACCTAGAATTCAATTATCAACATTTAATGTGAACTTCATCATGGTTTTGCACATTGAGGAGGGATATACAATGAATATCCTGGTTTGAAGGGGCACATAATTCTATTTTCCCTGGTCACGATCTTTGATTCTTAGACTCATAGTTGTCCTTCGCACTACGCTCTCCAACTAAAGTAGTTATCTCCTCTTGTTATTCTTGGTGCATTAACCTTCTAATCTATTTTGATGAACTATCAGCTCGCAAAACATGTAGGAAAAGCGAACATTTACTAGTTGTTTTCTTAACCCATACTGCAATTGATTTCCTCCCTCTTAACATCCTCATTAATATGGAAGTAGATACACAACTTCAACAAGTATTACTCCAACCATTCAACTAGAGAAAACTTGATTCAATTTGTAGCCTTCTAGGCGAGCCACCTCTGGAGCTTGGAAATTTAGGATTACCTAGGCATGAAGAAATTTTATGGTTTTTATAATTACTTCTAACCTTTTTTATGTCCCAATAGTTTCTACTACAATTGTTACAGTTATATGGGTCGCTCATGCTCCAGGTGTTTTTTTTGGCTTTTGGGGTAGATTCATTGGCCTTCCAGTTTCTCAAAGCTTCTCACTCCTACTATTTCTCTCCCCCTCCTAGTCTTATACCACATCGAGGAAAATGGATAGGGTACACAGGGGAGAAACATATTACAAATAAATAGGTCACTCGAGAGCCCAAACTCAAGTTGAAAGGTTAGCCACATACTACATGTGCCTGCCCCCCAACCAATTCAAGAATAGATCACATTAGTGGAAATGGGTCTCTCCAATGAAATAAGCAACCTTACATACATATATGTCCTTGTAGAAATGGAAGATTGGGTTCCTAATGGGGGTCACACTAGAGGAAGGTACAATCAATATATGTACACCATGGACATCCACTGACATCTCAAGTTTCTCTTAGGGAGGGTGATTGTAGATAAGAATGAAATCAAGGAAGATATTATCTTTACTCCGATTCAAATGCAGTCACACGTGATTACAATGGATCGCATGGTTGCTAGATAGAAATGAAAATGGGAACTCCTCCTGATGTTGGTTTCTATTGGGGAAATAATAAGGATCCCATCCACATCGAAGTAATTGATTCAAAGAAATAGGCATGCAATTCAAAAATAGTGTAGAAATTATACAAATAATATTTATTTCATGTATTCAATCCGATAATGCGATATGCTAAAGCAAGATACTGAATACTCTACAAATCAATTGTCGAAAATAAACACGATCGCCAATCACAACAAGTGCAGAAAGAAACAAATCAAACCAAAACACAAATATTTTCCTGGGGAAAGCTGATTGCTCAAAACCCCTCTATCGTCTATTGTATATTCAACATGTTATCATGAAACAATTACAATGCACTGTTCTCATAAGAGTCTCCTACACTTAGCTAATTTTCTCACATTGTCCTAGACAAAATTGACCAACACTTAGCCAATTCTTAGCCTCTAAACAATCTACCTTGCTTGCACAATTCCTGATGAATGCAATCCCTATTATTTAGGATTTTTGGCCTTCCTAAACTGTGCAAGAATCATGGGCAATCCAATGTGTGTTTGGTTTCATGTGTGCAACCAAATAATGATTCAACTAATAGTTAACATCCCTTTAACCTTTGTCTCAACTGGGTCTCCACTGGAACTGACATGCATGCAACTATCAATAGTAAATCATCAATGCAGATGACTGATTGTGAATTAAATAATATTTAATTCACTTGATCTCTCACTAGTGCAACAAATAGTTACAACTAGTTCAACTGACTCTAACTCACTTAACTGAGTTAACTGATTAATCATGCATTAAAGTAATGCACCAATTGCAATTCAAACTCCATAACTAATATAATTACTCTACATGCCTCACCAACCACCCTCAACTCGAAATACATGAGCTAACTGAGTTTATCACACTCAGTTAAATGCTACAAGTGATCATGAGATAATATTACATTTTATTGTCCAATTTAATTAAGGGAAAATTAAATTAGACACTGCGCCAAATT